>JBBJLS010000006.1:4986452-4997316 GCA_037577275.1 Bryconaethiops microstoma | reverse complement strand
ATATATGTGTGTGTGTGTGTGTGTGTGTGTGTGTATATATACACACACACCTTCTCGTCCAACATCAGTGACTGATCTCATAAATATTCTACAGAATGAATGGACACAAATTCCCACAGAAACTTCAAAATCTTGTGGAAAGACTTCTAAGAAGAGTGGAAGCTGTTATAGCTGCAAAAGGGGACCAACGCCATATTAAAGTCTTTGGATTTGAATGCAATTTCAATAAAGTCCCTGCTGATGTAATGGTCCCAATACTTTTGTCCATATAGTGTATATATAAATTAACAAACTTCTTAAAGAAAATGTCCTACTTGGAGAGAAAAGACTTCTCTTTCCGTACATGCTGACTCTTGAGGAGCTTTTTTTTCTCTCCTTGGCTCCAACCACAGTCTTTTCTCTTTCTATAGAGTGACTCAATGGTGATTTGAAAATTAACTTTCGAACAGATGCACTAATTCCATTTGTGCTGAGGAATGCCTGGGCACCGTGTAACCCAAGCCAGGCCTGCTGTGGGCCTCCACCGAGAGGGGGGAGAGGTTACGCTCCAACTGCTGGAGACCAGAGTGGGGTCTATCTCTCTGTTAATCAATATGGGTTCTGCCAATAAGACGCATAATCAGTGAAAGCGATGCCGTTTTTTTCATCTGCCGCATTCACAGGGGACCTCTGACTACACACCTGTTCCCTGTGCTCAGGGAAATTAGATCATCATTTCATGCATGGCCACATTCACAGAGATTTCAGTAAAAACGAAAAAAAAAGACGGGGGGGGGGGTGCTTTTCATCCTCATAATCATTACAGCCTACTCAGGACACTTGACTGATAAAGCAAGCCTTCATTTTTATTCTTTAGAAATCTCATCAGGGATATTTATCACATGATAAATCACAACAGTGTGAAAAGAAAAAAATCTGATCTATGTTCCAAATGTCTCAGAAGTCACGTAAAATCGTGTCAAAGTCAAAATAGTGCTCTGAAATGTGGTACATTTAAAGGGCCCATAACATCCGTTTTTCTTGTTTTGTTTTTCCCCTTTGTCTACTCGTGATATTTTTGTAACTTTGTTTATCAAAAGCCACCATAATTCATTTCTATGTGAACATTCTTTATCCCTTAAAACCATACAGTCTCATTGTCCCATTAAAACTAATGTTTGTAAATGAGCTCTGTTCTGGTTGGCCATCCTCGACTGTTCCTCATTTAAAAATCAGACGAGGCTGAAATACCTAATAACTCTAGCGTGAGTGGGAGGGGCTGAACACTTATAGGCTAATAAAGCTTAGATATGTAAAGTGTCCATTTGTTATATGTGAACACACCACAGTACACAGTGTAAACAGTGTGAAATTCTTCTCTGTATTTCACCCATTCACTAAGTTTATCCTGTGAATATCATTACTTATGTCAATATTACTGATCTCTATTATGTCCAATAACACACTCCTAGCCACCATTTATTATTAGTTATCAGTAATTCACTTAACTGTAAGTATTTATACCCAGTATTTATGTGTATATCAGTGTGTAACATATTGAGGTTTTTATAGTTTAGACTTTATATTTTATATTGTCCCTGTTTCTGTGTCTCTGTGCAATCATACCATAAGCAATAACCTCCATACTTTTTTTTTCCATTTTGATTCTGACTCTGAAGTGTGAATGGCATGTTTTGAAATCTGAACAGTACATCAAACGCTTTTATTTCCAATAAAGCAAAGGGGAATTGGCTTTCCATCGAATGAGTCCCGGTCCTATATTTAGCACTCATTAACAGCATAACTATATTATGTTAACTAAATTATATTAACTACATCAACTATGGCCTGTTGATTGAATAGTCCAATCAGAAAAGGGGGGGGGGTTGTATTCTGAGCAGGTGATGAAGTCACGTGAGGCACCAAGTACTGCTAGATGATGCACTTCCAGTTCCTCTGAGAAGTAATGAGTTGTTAGTTGTGTTTAGGGGTGCGGGTGCAAGGTGTGGAATGGGGATGTATATGATGTGGAATTGGGGGAGGGGGTCTTGTTGCACTGCCACTGTTAACAAACTTCTCTGCTTGTTCTTGGCCCTCCAGTCATTACGCCCCCCTGCGCGAGCTCCATGCAAGCGTTTAAGCCCCCCATCAGCACATCAATACAGAACTAAACACCCCATGCTGGAAAGCAGGACAACCAACTCTCCCCCCTCCCGGGACCACTTAACAGGTGCTAATGAACGCCCACCCGGATAGATGGTTCAGCTCCCACTGTCCCACTGATTTTAGATGGTGAAGTCAGAGCAGATATTATAGATATTATTATTATTATTATTATTATTATTATTATTATTATTATTATTCGATTTTTATTCGGATCTACAGCAAAGGAGGGCATCGTTCAGACAATAAACACATAAAACAGATTTGCAACAAATATTAAATAGATTTTTTTTGTTTGACCATAAAACATTTAATTTTTTATTTTGGATGCGGAAGTCAGGGCAGATAGTATTATTATTATTTTATGTGACGGTTCGCATCTACAGCAGAGAAGAGCATCAATCTGACGGTAAAGACATAAAACGTGCAAACATTAAGGTTGTTTTTTTGGTAATTTGACTATAAAGTATCTTTATTTAGCTGAATTTAGTTTCTCATCTTCTTGGAATTATTGGGTTCCGCCTTAAATGCGTTTAGGCACCTTTAGTGCCAGAATGGACGTGCAGCACTATTTAAGGTGGAACTGCAATTGCACCGGTTTCAGCTTTATTTTAAATATGCATGTGAAACTTGTGCAGAAAAAAACTACAAAAGCATTATTGGGACCATTATTTATCAGAATAGACCTGCAGCCATATTTAAGGTGGAACTGAAACTGCACCGGTTCCAGCGTTCTATGCATAATTTAATTTTATAAAGCATATTGTATATGCTTAATTTTAAATGTGCATGAACACGTGAAACCTGTGCAGAAAAACTACATGCTGCAACTGAACACCTTGAGGAAACTCGACTGGCAGATGTCGAAGGCCCCGCCCTGCTGGACGCGGATTGGTGGGTCCCGGGTAGGGGGCGTAGTCGTACAGCCGTCCTTATAAATAAGCTAAGCGTCCCACTCGGTGCGTGGATTTGTATGAACCGGAGAGAGAGGCTTTGTCAGCTCTCCGCATGCGGACAGCGGATTTTCTCCTCTCTTCTCTTTCCTCTCCTCCCCCAGTCTCTGCTCGAGAACTTTCATTTCTCCACCTCGCACTGGAGCCGGAGCGCAAAGGAGGGAAGGGACGGATCACTCGTGGAAATAAAGGAATACGGGGGAAGTGGACGGTTGCATATCCTCAGCCATTTTGCCTACACGCCTAGGGGGCTGTGTGTGTTTTTTCCGTTTTTATTTTTTTTTCTTCTCCCGCTGCAGCCTTCTCCGGTTTGCAGACTCCGTGAAGCGAGATGGGATCGAGGCTGAAGATCTGATGGGACTTTGCTTTTGCAAGAAATAAACCAGCCCACAATAACAAAAAGAAGGACTGGTGGACTGTAGACTCCGGCAGCCCCCTCTCCCTCTCTCCCTCTCTGTCTATCCTTCTCCCTCTATTGTCACTAGAGGCAGGATCTGGCAGAGAGCATGGAGTGCTACCTGTTGGGGATTTACCTGTTCCTGGCCCTGAGTGCCCTGCAGCGCTCCAGTGGCACCACAGCCAAGGAGCTCACGTGCCAGGAGATTGCCGTGCCCCTGTGCAAAGGTGTGGGTTACAATCACACCTACATGCCCAACCAGTTCAACCACGACACGCAGGACGAGGCAGGCCTGGAGGTGCACCAGTTCTGGCCACTGGTGGAGATCCAGTGCTCGCCAGACCTGCGCTTCTTCCTGTGCAGCATGTACACCCCCATTTGCCTGGAGGACTACAAGAAGCCGCTGCCACCGTGCCGGAGTGTGTGTGAGCGGGCACGGGCTGGCTGCGCTCCTCTTATGAGACAGTATGGCTTTCCATGGCCGGACCGCATGCGCTGTGATACTCTGCCCGTGCAGGGCGACCCAGACACCCTGTGCATGGACTACAACCGGACAGACTCCACCACGGCTTCACCTGTGCTGTCCAAGCCCACTGGACGGCCGGGCAAACCTCAGGTTCCACCTCACAGGACCAAGCATGGACACGGACGGCCGGGTGTCCAGACCAAGCGCAAGCCTGGGTCACCCTGCGAGCCGGGCTGCCAGTGCCGGGCACCCATGGTGCGGGTGAGCAGCGAGAGGCACCCGCTGTACAACCGCGTGAAAACTGGCCAGATGCCCAACTGCGCCATGCCCTGCCACAACCCTTACTTCACACAGGATGAGAGGACTTTTACAGCCTTTTGGATCGGCCTGTGGTCTGTGCTGTGCTTTGTGTCCACTTTTGCGACTGTGGCCACTTTTCTGATTGACATGGAGAGGTTTAAGTATCCTGAGAGACCCATTATTTTCCTCTCAGCATGTTACATGTTTGTTTCAATTGGTTACATTGTGAGACTGATTGCGGGGCACGAGAAGGTCGCATGCAGCCGGGAGTATGACGTGGAACATGTGCACTATGAGACCACGGGACCCGCGCTGTGTACTGTGGTCTTTCTCCTGATCTACTTCTTCGGCATGGCCAGCTCGATCTGGTGGGTGATCCTGTCCCTCACGTGGTTCCTCGCAGCTGGCATGAAGTGGGGCAACGAGGCCATCGCCAGTTACTCACAGTACTTCCACCTGGCTGCCTGGCTCATCCCGAGCATGAAGTCCATAGCTGTTTTGGCCCTCAGCTCGGTGGACGGGGACCCAGTGGCTGGGATCTGCTATGTGGGGAACCAGAACTTGGACAATCTGCGGGGCTTCGTGCTGGCACCCTTGGTCATCTACTTGTTCATCGGCACCATGTTCCTCCTCGCAGGTTTCGTGTCCCTGTTCAGGATCCGCAGTGTCATCAAGCAAGGTGGCACCAAAACGGACAAGCTGGAAAAGCTGATGATCCGGATCGGCATTTTCACAGTGCTCTACACCGTCCCAGCCACCATCATCGTAGCGTGTTACTTCTATGAACAACACAACAGGCAGAGCTGGGAAACGAGCCACAACTGCTCGTGCCTGATGGAGCATGAGCTCCGGAGGCCGGACTATGCCGTCTTTATGCTCAAGTACTTCATGTGCCTCTCTGTGGGCATCACGTCTGGTGTTTGGATTTGGTCAGGCAAGACATTGGACTCTTGGCGGGCTTTGTGCACGCGCTGCTGCTGGGGCAGTAAAGGCACCAGTGGTTCCACCTACAGCGACGTGAGCACGGGACTCACATGGCGCTCAGGCACGGCCAGCTCTGTGTCCTGCCCCAAACAGATGCCCTTATCACAGGTCTGAAAGGAAAAAAAAACAAAAAACAATGGACTACTGACTGTTTGGAGGTGCTCATGCATCAGCCTTTGTCTCTATTAGCATAGAAATGGACTGCTAATGGTTTCCATTAGGCAAGCAGCAAGAAAGGCTGGTTGCAACAAGGTACCTGTCATTATTCTTATTCTTAATTTTCTTTCCATTCTATTGATATGGACATGCCATGCAATCAGTGACGCCTAGAGAGAATCAGTGCATCACGCTGTCTTAAGTGAAGCTCGAACATTGCCCCGTCCTATTAGCCAGCCTTCAGAGGAGAAAGTGTCTGTTGCTTCACCTTTACGTAGCTCAAGACGGTCGTCTTGAAATATCTACACAATCAAAATATCAAAGATGATCTTGAATAAGCCTTAAAAGTCCTAGTGCCCAAATATTTTACGGGTTGTTTTGTTGTTGTTGTGTTTTTTTTTTTGTTTTTTTTTAATTGTAATATGTATTTATACAATTGTTGTGTACAAACTTGTAAATTCTGTATAAAAAAAGATTTATAATATTATTGTAAATTTGTACATAGTGTAGATGTTACTTAAAGACAAATATGACTTTTATTTTGACAATAAAACATTTGGAGAAATCTTACAGATCTTGCAACTTCTTCTCTAGGCCAGTAATGTTTTTTCTTTTCTTTTTTTTTGTCTTTTTTGGAGGGGGTGACCCTATTGAAGGTGCTTGTTCTGGACTCTTTTGTGGGGCCTTGTAAAGAGAAGCTTTTCTTAGCTCTTAGCTATGTGGGGCCTTAATTAGAGGCGAGGAGCTTGAGTTGGAGAATCTCCATAATTGTTGCACTCTTCACTTAATTTACTCCAAGAGGGGCCAAGTGAATGGGGTTTAAAAGCAGAGAACGGGGTTCTTTTCATCTACTGGAAACTTTGATCTCTCTTTAAAGTCTCCAATAAAGGTGACATGTAGATAGAACTTATTTTCTCTCCTCCTGCCAATGCACTGAGTTGTCTAATGTCTAATTTGAAAGCAGCATCAAAAACGTCTTACTCTTGCTTCAGCTGTATTATTAATGGTGGAGTTTAGTCTCAAATGTGAGAGAGAGTGAATGGCCCCTTACAGGTGGTCCCTTTACAGTAATCCCCCCATCGGGGAACCTTCACTGTGAGCCCTGACAGACCTGCATTAAAGCTCAGACAAAGAACCGCACTGGAAAATGTTGCCTGATGGCAAATGCAACAGTTTTTTTCTTGTTTTTGTCCCACAGCCTGGTGTGCTCAGACTCTAGGGAGGAGGGGGTTGAAACTTTTAACACATTTTCCTTTTTGGAGTGCTGTAAAAAAAAAGAAGCTCTTTTAGTGTCATAACTTATCTAGGCAATTTAGGTTCTACAGTGTTATTAAAATAACAGTCACCTGGGTTGTTATTTACCTACTGTTTCGTGTTTTAAAGGGATATTTCACTGAAAACATGCATGTTTACCTTCATCCCAAACAGGTGAGTGGCCAGGACAAACCCCTGGTCAAATTCAGTTGTAAAGACTTAGTAAAACCAAGGACACATCCTCAGCGAACACATTTCTGCATATTTTAATGCAAACTGATGGTTCATCTACTGATTTTAATGTATTCGGGGGTTAAAAGGCTCTTGCAAAAGTTTTGCCGCAATTAATATGTTTCGCTTTTTCCAATCTGTTCAGATTCGCAAATGAATTGAAATTGCGCACCAAAGTTTGTTCGGCCTGTCTAGAGGATGTGTTAACTGGTTTTCACTCAGAAGATCGAGTAAATATGTCACTTTACTAGGGGAATGTAAACATTTCACTCAAATCTGAACATTGCACTCAAATCTATCAGCTATTGTTGAAGTTCCATTGTTTTTTAGCTCCGTTAGTCGTGTAAATTAAGTGCAAAACAATATTTCGGCTGTTAAACTCGGTTTGGCCAAATTGTGTAAGTTTGATTTTTCCATTAACCATTTAGTTAAGGTAGCCTGGCTTTGTTAGAATAATTAATCATGTGTTACAGTGTATTAGATGGGCTGTAACTCTGTATGGTGCTTGAATTGTCTGCTCACCATTAACATGCACCGCATCCAATCGACCGTTCTGATTGATTTTATGCCCATCTTGACTCTGCCTTCAGTTCAAACCTATTCGATTGATTAGAGTGGCCTGCAGAGCCTCTCAGTAGGTACAGTCAGGGCTACTTAATGCGTTCTTGATGAGGATATGATAATGTTTCAAAGTTAATAACATTGCATAAATGCTCAGGTGCCTTTCCTTTACCACAAACTGCCTGTTTGCAGGTAAGAAATCTACTATAATAATAGCCTTGCTACTATCTGCCATTATGGAGTTGCAGATATACACAATACATGCCATTATGCACACTGTGCACTTATTCACACCTTGCTAAAGGACCTCAAGCTCACATCATTTGCTATTCATGTAGCCATGAGCTCCGTTCGGAGTTTGAAAGGTATGTTTAACTCTGACATCTGCTTTATTTTCATTTTGTCAAACAGTAAAATGAAAAATGGCAGCCAAAGAAATGTTGTTCACTAACACAACTGACTTGGTACATATAGATAGATGGATAGATGGATAGATAATATAAACTATTAAGCTATTAATGCTAAACATGCCTATGTTTTGGCATGCTGAAATCTAATCAGACTCTAACTGTAAATGGTCTTACAACGCCATCTAGAGGCCAAGGTGAACAGGTGCAACAACAAATCTTGCTCTATAGAGTTAAAGTAATGGCTCAGTAACTTTTCAAGGCTCTTTGTTTTCAGAGTCAGTTTTATTTCTTGTTTTCAAGCAATTCATACATATTGACCTGAAGTGAGAATGGGGCATTAGTTTCTTCTCTCTCTCACAAAGATGAAAGCTTTTGGGGACAGTTTAGGTGCCTTGCATGGTTGTTAGTAGTCCCCTTTAATGTTAGGAGTCTCTTTAATCTTTTTTGTCCTCCAGTTTTGGAAGTTCCTGTTTTTTCCACTTACTTTCTTTTGATGTAAGGTGATTAATTTCCATCTGATCTCATCACAGGACTCTTTTAACCATTTGAGATGGTGTGTGTGAGGCAGCTGAGGTGTGTATGGGTAGTTGCTTGTGTAAATGTTAGTGTCTCTTTGAAGAGGAAGATAATGTAATGACAACTTTAGGAAAATGTTTTGTTAGAAGGACACAGGTTGGTCTTAAGATGAAAAGGATGGAAAATTTAAAGTGGCAGCATGATGCACAAATTAAAGAACGATCAAATTAAATACTGACAGTTTTGTTACTGAACAGTGCTGAACTGTGGAGTAATGGGCTACGCTAAGGGTGGCTGAAAAGTTGTTGACTGCAGTTAATGAGGGCCACAGCTCAGGGGATAAAGAGTGTTGAGTGTCTAGTTGTGTTGGTTTTGATGCATCTGAACCTTGTAGCAGAAGGAGATGGATGGAGAAGGTGATGTCCAGGGTGAGAGAGGTCAGCTATAATCCTGCCATCATGTTTCATGACCCTGTTGTTGTGTGTGGCTTGACGTGTTGGCAGTGCACACGTGGTTATCCAGATTACTTGTTCTGATCATGCAGAGGTGAATGGCTAAGGCCCACCTCCTTATATTTGCCCAAGTGCCTCTTGATCCCCCTGTAAAATGTCTTAAACCCCCACATTATCTCACATGATACATTATATGGACAAAGGTTTTGGGACACCTGACCATTTCACCAACAGGAACTTTAATGACATTGCATTCAAATTCATAGACTTTAATATGGAGTTGGTCCCCCTTTGCAGCTATAACAGATTTCACTCTTCTTGGAAGCCTTTCCACAAGATTTTGGAGTTTCTGTGAGAATTTGTGCCCATTCATTCTGTAGAGCATTCATGAGATCAGGCAGTGATGTTGGACAAGAAGGCCTGGCTCTAAATCTCCATTCCAGTTCATCCCAAAGGTGCTGGATGGGGTTGAGATCAGGGTTCTGTGTGGCCAGTCAAGTTCTTCCACACTGAACTCATCCAACCACGTCTTTATGGAGCTGCTTTGTGTACTGGGACACAGTCATGCTGGAATAGAAAAGGTTCTTCCACAAACTGGGTCCACAGAGTTGGAAGCATGGTGTTGTCCAGTATGTCTTGTCCTGTTGGAGCATTAAGATTCTCCTTCACTGGACGTAAGGGGCCCAAACCCTGTAAAACATACTTTTGTCCATATAGTGTAGACAGCAGAAAAATTGATTCACTGTGCATGCTTTCTTATTTTGCATATTTTATTGAACCGTTATCATTGATTACTTTTTGTCCAAAACGATGCAAATCCCAATAAACAACCCGGAGCAAAAATGAAATTAAAAAACTAAAAATAAATAAACAAATCGGTCCTGGCGTGCAGGCAGCTCGGTGACGTCATCACGTACGGTGTAAATAACAACACCAGCCGAGCAGGGAGGGTTAGCCTAGCCCTATTAAACATACAGGTTTAGGAAGAGACCCTTGCATTCTGTGGTCTTTCTATCAGTTACATGGATTAAAGTTAATATTTTCGAGCTGTTTAGTCCAGTAACAGGGTCGGAAAAGAGCGAAGTTAGGCTGTGGAGTCTGCAGCTGTGTTGTTGTGCTAACGGCTAACGGCTAGCCGTGTTTATTCAGGATCTGTTTATGCGGGGGTGTTTACTTTATCACACTGGCCCCAAGAGACCAGCTCTAATGTCCAGAGAAGGTCTGCTGGTCATGTAGGACCTGGGTTCCGGGGCTGTCATCTCCTGCTGAGCCTGTTCTGGAGGATCTGGATGAAGAAGAACTTCTCTACAACTGAGACATGAGCACGGAGACCTTCGTGAAGGACATCAAACCAGGCCTGAAGAACCTGAATATCATCTTCATCGTGCTGGAAACAGGTGCACAAACTAGTTTTGGTCAATAAACATCCTTTATAATGGCCAAAAGTCTGTAGACACTTACTCATCCAGTTTTCACACAGCTTCTGTGTTTATAGTTCTGTAAGGTTTGTACAGTGTGTGCTCAAGGTGTTCAAGGTGGAGGTGGGTTCACACCAAGGATCAGCTGAGAGATCTTTCTTGTTTGCTAAGCTGATGGACAGGTTGTCAGACAGGAGTCTCCGTGGACTGTGACGTTTGTAGATGACATTGAGATCTGTAGTCAGAGTCGAGAGACATTGTGAAGTTTAGTGAGAGAGCAGGTTGAGGAGACCCTGGAGAGATGGACATATGCTCTGGAAAGTAGAGGAATCAAGGTAAGTAGGATTAAGACAGAATGCCTGTCCATGAATAAGAGAGAGGACAGTGGAGGGGTGAGGATGCAGGGAGTAGAACCGGAAAAGGTGGAGTCAAAAGTCCAGAGTAACGAGAAGTGAAACAGAGGTGAAGGCAGGGTGGAATGGATGGAGAAGAGAGTGCAGGCACATTGTATCAGAGCATTAGTGAGATCAGGTACTGATGTTGGAAGATTGCTGTGAGGATTTGATTGTATGAGAGCATTAGTGATGTCAGGTACTGATGTTGGAACATTGCTGTGAGGATTTG
>JBBJLS010000006.1:4916225-4939684 GCA_037577275.1 Bryconaethiops microstoma | reverse complement strand
CTCTCTCTCTCTCTCTCTCTCTCTCTCTCTCTCTCTCTCTCTCTCTCTCTCTCTCTCTCTCTCTCTCTCTCCTTCTGAGTTAGCTGAGAGCATCCCACCAATTTATGTGTGCTGGAATAGTCTCGAAGTGTCCATCCACAGGGTGTGACCCAATTTGGGAGAGCCAAAGGCCAGGGTGTAACCCCACTTTTGTAACTGTCTCGCTATTAATGCACTAGACTCTCCCTCTGAGTCACCAAAATCACACCCTCCTCCATCACCCCCTCCATCTTCCTGGACCAAATCCTCAGCCTTCACCCATGCTTGTCCTGGTCTGTCTCGGTATGGGCGTCTACTTTTCTCCTTTTTCTGGAAGATGCCATTTATTCTTAAAGTGATAGAAGGCCCAGAAATCTGTTTGACACTGTTTCCCCCCAAAATCAGCCGAGAAATTGAACATTTGCTTCTGCGTTACATGAGTCCAGATCTCAAAACAGACTTTAAACAGGACATCTCACACCTTCCAAATGAATTTTGCTGATTTTTTGATGACAAAATTCAACAAAGTAGCAAGAAGAACAAATTTGATGGTGTAGCAGCTTAAATTCACAACAATTTGCAGTGACAGAGTAAACAATAAACAGGTAAACCACATTTAATACTTTATTTCTTTATTTTGAATGTAGGACTTCTAGAATGATTCTTCAGCAAACGATCCTGGTGCTGTTCACCTTATATCAGTGTCATATCTAGGACTTCCAGAGGGCCTAGAGTAATGTTTTCCCTCGCAAAATAGGTCCCACCCACTAAAAACCAAAACACAATTGGTTGATTCCACTGTCACTTCCTAATTATGTTGTTGGTTAGGTCTTCAATCCAGCACCTGAAGACCTAACCAGTGGGAGAGCTTGTGTAACTATACCTTCCCGCATACCATAAAGAATCAGAATATTTTTCTGTTTGGAAAAATATTTAAAAACCAAAAATTGCTGAGGTTAAAAGACAAACATACTGATACTGAAAAAAGAAAAGAAAATTACCCCAGAAATCATCAGGCTTTCACCAAAGGGTTCTTTTCGTGTTATCTACAAAAACAGTCTTCAGGTTGGCCCACACTACAGTTTTTAGCTTTGCAATAAACTCGTCCACTTTGGCTACACATGCGTTTGCTGTTCAATACCAAACGTGATTTGGGGAAAGTGGAGATGATCTTTGGCCAAAGCATCACTGTAATGCGCTCCAGTCATCCCTGCCAGGGTGGAACTCATGCTCTACTCGGTTAAATAAGATTAATTTGTCTCCAGTATGACTGTTCCCTGAGGTTGGGACCCCGTGAAATCCTTCTAACCTGACTCCCTGTTGGGTAAATTCCCAGCAGCCATATTTGCCACTCTGTTCCCCTGAGTAAGGCCCTCTGCTGCTCCGCTATCTCTTCCAGCTCCGCTGTGAGTCATTCTGGCTGGATCATGGTGACAAGTTCAGGATCAGAGTACGGCTGTTTGCTGTTTCTGATGCAAGGCTTTCTTATGTGGTCTCTCAAACACACACACACACACACACACACACACACACACACACACACACACAAACACACACTAAGCACCTGACTGCCAGGAAGACTGAAGGATCCTGACTGAATGAAAATGATGTCATTAACCCGTAACCCAACAGGGCCACGGGGAGAAAGGCCCGGGAGGAGGCAGAGCAGAATCCCGCTGGTCATTATCTTAGTCATATGCGCATGATTTAGAAGGTGGCAGGGGGTAAATTTAACCGCATATCATTAGTAATGCAGCAGCCAGTGCAAACTATTACAGGCCACAGTTTGAGGGTGTTGATAAGGCCAGTTTTTCTTCTTTTTTGGAATCAAATTTTAATCTATTTAAAGGGAAGCAGGAGTCCAATCCAAGCATTCATGTGGGAGTTTTGCTTCAGCTGTGCTCTTTAGAAGAACACTGTTCTGAAGTAGCGTATCGCTGTGTAAATGACAAATGAAAGGCTTGGGAGAAGTGACTTCTGAATCAAAACAGATGAGGTCACATGGTCATATGTCAGCATTCCAGATGGTTCTGTAAAGTGTGTCATCTCTCACGGTGACTCAGGGGTAGTTACGCTGCCACACATCGCCACGGACAAACCAGCTTCTCCACCTGCGATTTGATCGGGATTCGCTTAACCTTTAAATAAGTGATTGATTGAATAATGCTGATGTCCCTAAAAATGAATGAAAGTACGCAATGCTTAGCATTTAGAAAACGTAAAAATACGCCATGCTTAGCATTATGACAACGTAAGCTTTACATTTGGTAAAATTTTACATTCTTTTTCAAATTAATCAGTAATTATGTTGTTAATAGGTAAGTTATTACACATTACCAATACATCAATTATTACTTATTAACCCTTTAAGTTTTTAACAGCAATTACTAATTTACTACACTAATAACGCCGATTTAGTTTGTCATTACTTATTAGCTTATTTACTCATGTACTCGTATGTAAGGACTAACTACTACTTATATGTTAGTTGGGTTAATTATCTACACATTAGTCCACTTGTCTATTATTAAGTTATTTCTCTACGGTGCAGCCTTGCATGGAATGCAATATTTGGACATTATTTGTATTTTTCCACTTCACTTTAAAGCGTAATTACTAAAGACTCACTTTACTTGGAGGAACGCATAAAGTAGTTATTAATGGTTAAATAAGTTCCGTCGTGAGTTCAGTTTCACAACTTTTTCTACAAATTCTGGAAAACTCTGGATTCTTTCAGACACAAGGGCAAGGAATACTCGCAATTGAGGTTCAGAGCATTCGGTCTATGAATCTCATTGGAAATACATGGGTAGAAATTTTATTATATATTATAAGCACATTTAGGATTAAAAATAATTACTAACATGATCGCCACACACAGACAGTGATGCTTTCACCATGCTGCCCTTGGCTCTGCACTGTCACCAGTTCTGCTATGTGCCACTTTTTTCAGTGCCAGCATGTAAATGCAACATTAGGCAAGAGACGACTGATTCTGATCTGGGCACGACCAGCTGATCTAAGGAACCTTCCAGGTTGATTTTATTAAACACCTCAAAAATATATTTAGAGCCCAAACCTTTAAATGACATACACAATTATAAATACTTCAAACCCAATTCTGCATCTGATTGGAATCCAGTGGCAAGACCTGAACCTGGAGTAATGTGCTCTCTTTTTTATGGTTTTTGTTAGAACTCTAGCAGCAGCATTTTGAATAACCTGTAGCTGTCTAGTTCAACCTATTAACAACAGAAGAAAAACAGATATCCATCCATCCATTACCTGGACCACTTATCCTGAACCAGGTTTTGCTCTGAACCTCAATTCTATCACAGCAGTTATATGGCAAACGCCGCGGACAGGTCTTAACAGAGGCAAAATAACACAAACTTTTTCTCATATTTTGCCATTTTGCCACATTTCTAAATAAATGGATAGTTAGAGGTCAGGTAAATAAAGTAAAAAGTCAAAGGTCAAGAAAATTGGTTAATGTTTGGCCAGGAACCTGAATGTATTTAAAGGTTAATTCTATCCAACTTCTGTAACTCATCTTTTCTATAAATAGTCAGTAAGGACTTCCCCACTGTGGGTATTTCCAAGACCCACAAACGCTGATCCATGTTATATAGAACGATTCCTACATCTTTATTAGCACATACGGTATATATCAGCATACACATCCACCGCAAGACTAGCAGAGCCATCAAATCTCAACACGTCTCCCACGGCTCGCGGCTTCGTTTTTTCCGTTTGGCGTAGGCACGCACAGGCGCTATTTTCCCATGTTTCTTTGGGCCAGCTGTCTCGCTCTTGGTCACACCCAGGCTTCATGCCCCTCCTGGGAAGGTTGTTGGCTCTGTACCAGGCAGTGGCTTGCTGCTAAAAAATCCTGCGGAGGTCCCCAGCCCTGCTGTCGATGCTGGAGAGGGGTTAGCTCAACCAGCTGGCTGGGGCACATCTGGAGGCTCCCTGAGGGAGTTACCATCCACAGCCGAGGTGGAGGAAGTGCTGTGCTGAGCCTTCTGGCCTGTCGCTAACATCAGAGCCTTTACAACAGACCTCCTAAACCACCTCAGGGCACATGTGTGCCTGTGTGCGTATTTGTTTTCGTACTTTTTCGGGACAGAAAGCTTTCTGAATGATTCTTGGGTTGGATGTGTGAATCTTGGATAGTCCCTTTGATAATGAAACTTTACTGTTACCGATGTTTTGTTGATCTTCAGAGTGAAACATGCCCTCTACAGAGAACACATTGCTGTTTGTGTGTCTGACCAAACAAAAGACATTAAACGTGGCCTGTGAAAATTTACGGCATTCTAATTTTTTTTCAATATGTTAAATCCCACAAATAATTAGCAATAAAATTAGCAAGAAAACTCCATATTAAAGTGTCTTCTTTAATATTAAATTCTCACTTTCATTTTCACTTCTAAGTTGTATTGCATGCTTATTTTCAACTGGAAATCAACTAAATGTGATTGGATTGTTAACGATCAAACTTTTTTCAATATGATTGTACACTTACGTGTCACATTTACAATTTACTACTGAAGAGTGTAGGTACTTTCACAAAATTTTAGGCACGCCTGGTCAAAATACATGTTATGTTGATTTTTGACATTAAAACAAGTACACATTCTTTACAGAGAACATATTTTAACATATTTTAATGCAATCTTTTTTCCTGAATTTAACACATTGTTAAATACATATACATACTCAAAATGTCTTCTGTTCAAAATGATGGCACATTTTAAACTTTGTAATATATATATATATATATGACACAGATGTTTGACCTGGTGACCTTAAAAGGTACAAAAACAAAGCGGTGTGTGAGTGTGTATGCACCCACACGTGCACTGGTGAGTGTCTACTGGAACACTGCTACGTTTGAAGGTTTCACCACATCAGATGACGAGGCTTTGCTTTCATATTCGTTTCAAAGCCCAGGCAATTAATTACACGTGTTTTGGCTTTCCACAGAGTCTGTGTTGATGCTGGCCCCGTGCCACCAGTCGCTCCTGCCTGTTATCGGTTCTGATGTGCTAAATGACAGTGTGATGAGGGCCGGAGAGCGGCACAAAGCCCAGGGACGTGGTGATTTCCACTCGAGTGTTCCTACATTTAAAAAAGGAAAATGACATGCATACACTTACGCTCCATTTTCAAGGACAAAAGATAAGCAAACTTAGTGGGAATGAATGGAATCTGTTCAGACGTTCATTATGGAAGCACACAGAGGCTTTTGTGTATTCCGTTGACCTTATAATGTTCAGGTGCAGGTATTGGTTTTATAAGGTCTTTCTTATCATTTACTGTTATAATTTAGAACCTGACCTTGCTGTCAAAGTCAGATTTTCACTTGAAAGCTTCAGTTCTACGAAAGTACAGTCCTCAACAGCTTTTAAAGAGGAAAAACGTCACACTCTGAGAAGACCTCGCTCTCAAACACGGCCTGTGTTTAACCAAACTCCCCACATTTGGAGCCGAGAGTGATGAGCAGACGTTCCTCATAGTGGAACTGAAAGTAAAGACTGAGTGTGTGTGTGTGTGTGTGTGTGTGTGAGAGAGAGAGAAAGAGAGACTGTGAGGAGGAGACGTCTGAGGAATTAACCCTTGGATTAACTCTGAGCACATCTCAGCATGAGTCACCATGTTTTTGCTCCTAATGACAACCAAATGATACTCAATCCTCCCAAAGGAAAATCCATCGGATCTATATGAGTGTGTCAGCTCGTCGGAGCCCAACTCCAGTTTCAGTTTTTTCGCAGAAGGTTCTTTGGCTGTTTTGTTATGAGCCTAAAGATCAATCTGTTTACTAGCTCAAGATGTATCCCACCACACCGCACAGTGTGGTATAGCATATTTACTGACGAAACGGTTTCAACTTCCTGTAAAACAAAGAAAAAAACCCCATCCCCCCACTCTCTCTCTCTCTCTCTCTCTCTCTCTCTCTCTCTCACTACATCACATCCCTCGACCATGCCTCAAGTGCTGTATTGTATTTCAAACAGGCCATTTCTCACTGTCAGTAATGTGCATCAGATCCCACTATCACTGGGTTAAGAGACTCAATCAGCCCAAATGCTTTTTACCCACCGCTGTAGGCTTTGCTACAGGAAATCACATTTAAAGTTGCCCCTCATATCTCGGACTTCGCTTCCAGTGTAGTGGAAGTCGCGTGGGCTGCAAATAGAAAGCAGATATGGTAATCCATCTTGATCTCATTTGTGCTCAGTGGCAGGTTTTGACTAATATTTTCCTTGATTTGCTGCTGCGACTCCTCGCATGCATGAAGGAAGTGCGATGAAAGTACCCCAGCCAGACTGGGTTTACTGTGTGGACCTGGATGGCACATGAGTGTAGAGCGTGTGTGTGCGTGCGTGTGTGTGTGTGTGTGTGTGTGTGTGTGTGTGTGTGTGTGTGTGAGGGCCTTGATTGGGTAATAAATATGGTTAGTATAATCTTTTCCGTTGCAGAGAAAGGAAAAAAAAAGTATGAGGTGGTGACGAGAGCCGAAAGTTTCCAGTTTCGGCCGGCGTCAGCGTGTCCTTGGATGACCTCCGCTCTGTTTTACAGGCTGAGATAAATGCAGCGAGTGGCCATTTCCAAAATTAAAACCATTCAGTCCAAGAAAGAAAAAAAGAGACAAGACGAAAGAATGAAAGACAAGTGGTTCCAACATGTGCAGACAGTCAGATTTATTGATGGAAAAAAAGAGAGAAACAGGACAGAAATATCAAATTCATATTTTTCTGAGTGATCAGAGGGACAGACAGACAGACAGGCAGACAGACAGACAGACAGACAGACAGAGGAGGAAGCCTTACAGATACAAATACAGAGAGGGGGAGAAAGAGAGAGAGAGACAGAGAGAGAAATAAAGATAGACAAAGAATGAAAGCCATAGAGAAAGAAAGAGACACAAATAAGGTCAGAGAATGACAAAGAGAGGAAGAAAGCGAGAGAAAGAGAATGATAAATAGAGAAAGCGAGTGAGACATACAGAATGTTAGACAAGAAGAGACAATGGAGAGAACGGTACTCTATCTAGAAAAAGAGAGAAAAAAGAGGCAGAGACAGAAACTAAGATGAGTGAGAAAAACAAACAATAACAGAGAGAGAGAAAGAGAGAGAATGAGAGGGATAGGAGAGACACAAATACATAAAAAGAAGAAGAGAGAGAGAATAATAGAACGGAGGAAAAAGAGTGAAAGCAAGAAGTAAAGAAAGAGTGAGAGAGAGAGAGTGAGAGTGAAAGAAACTGATGGATGAGGGAAGAGGAGAGAGAAAAATGAAAGAAAGGGAAAAATTTAATCTCACGCTTTAGGAGACGCTTCCACCTTCTCTCGCGTTCTCCTCTTTGATGTGTATACAGTGTGGCGATTGTTGTCGTGATTGTTGTCAACAGTGATTGTTGTCATGAGCGACCAGGCAGTGACATAACAGTGGTGAAATGTGAAAAGGTTTCCCAGGAGAAAGGCTGTGTGAGCGTTACGGCCAACAGACCTGGCAGGGAGAGGGTCTGCCGCTTAGAGTGATCTCACTTTTTTTCCCGTGTCCTCAAATGCCTTATTGTCCTTCAAAAAAAAAAAGAAAATCCGTTAAACACAGGGGTGGGCATTTCTGAAGTGAAACTATACCGTATCATTCTCCCTTTTATAGCTGACTTTTGGTCCTCTGGTGGTTTTGTGTGTTTGTGTACCATTTTGTTGCACCAATCAACTTCCCACCAAGACCGCTGCTGGTTTATGGGCAGAATTTCACGCTAACTATGCAAGCAGAGCCCAACAATGATGCAAAACCTGCACGTTTCATTCTGATTAATTCTGCCTAGGATTACTTCTCCATTTATCTTCATTTAAAAAATCCTCATATAAAAGTTCCATATGCGAAGTTGTAATGTAAAATTGATGTAAAATAGGATTTAGCAGAAAGTAATGTCTAAAGTAACAGGGGTTGTGATGTCCACAGCCCACTATAGTCATTTTATTTTCAGTTTGGAGCCATCAGTGAACCTAAACGAGTTTTTTTTTATATATATATATTGTTAATTATGATAAATAGGTTTTATCTAGAGACTAATTTGCTTTACATCATCCCGCATGTACCATTAATTCACAGATTAAAAAAATATATACTTTTTTATGTCTGATTTCTCTAAAAATAGCACATCAGACACCATAGATACCATTGTTTATATCTTGTAGAACACTTCTGGTGGAATTCCCCTTTTAGCCTGGTGTTTATTAAAGTAAGAGAGTCTTACTAAAGAAATGTGACTTCAAGGGACGCTCTTCTTTCTTTTTCTTTCTCTTTGTATCACCTTTATACTACGTAAATGCTTTTGTGTTGATGACACCCATACGGCTTCATCTCTAGTAAAGCCATAAAGATAGTAATGGCAGAAGCTCTGTGTGTGTGTGTGTGTGTGTGTGTGTGTGTGTGTGCGCGTGCGTGTGTGTGTGTAAAGAGAAAGTTAAAACCTGTCTGGGGTTTCCCCCTTAGCCGCCCTGACTGACAGCTCCTGTGGGCCCGAGGAAAAGGCCGGCTTCTGTTTTGCCCGAGTGGCTCCGTCCAACCCTGGCGCTGCCCTCATACCCACTAGAGGGCACTGTGGGCACTACCTACAGGGGGGCCGCCTGGAAAAGGATGAAGACATCTTGCTTTCAGAGCCCATTTGCAGCTCTAAAAAGGCAATCAGGTTTGATATAAATTGCATCAAGGTTTTAAATGACATTACATAACCACAAAATATTATTATTATCATTATTATTATTATTATTATTATTATTATCCCCCCGCCTCTGATTTCCCCGCCGCCTTTCTGAAAAGGGCAGCAAGCAGAGACTGGCCTGCAGGTAAAACAATCAAAACTAAATGAGGAGATAATATCGCAAAGTGGCTTTGATGGCCTTCATCGTAGTGTTTTATTTCATCGCATCACGGCCGTGCACTTTTATTCGATTTGGGTGGTCTTGAAGGGCCTTGCTAATTAAAACTGTGACCAATTAATCAAACAGTGGAGGCCTAGGGGTCAACAGCAGGATTAGACAAAATACAGCTGTGGCACGAAGACCGACCCGCGCTTCACACACAGTCTACACACGCAAGCACATCTCTCTCTATCTCTCTCTCTTTCTTTTTTATCTCTCTCTCTGTTTCTCTTTCTCTTTTTCTCTCATTCTGTTTGTCTGTCTGTCTCTCTCTCTCTCTTTGATTCTCTCTGTATTTCTCTCCTCTCTCATTTTGTTTCTGTCTTCCTGTCTGTTTCGGTCGGTCTCTCTCTCTCTCCCTCTCTTTTTGTTTCTCTCTCTGTCTCTCTCTCACGCTCTCTCTCTCTATTTCTCTCTGTTTCTATTTCTCTACTCTCTCATTCTGTCTGTCTAACTGTCTCTCTATGTTCACCTTTCTCATTTCTACTCTCTCTGTTTCTGTCTGTCTCAATGTATTAATTAGTAAACACAAACACACACACACACACACACACACACACACACACACACTACTGCACAAATTAAATCCCCAGTATTATTATTCTCACTCTCTCTATCTCTGTCTTTTTAGTTGTTTATCTCTTTGTTTCTCTTTCTTGCTCTCTCTTTGTTTCTGTCTCAGTGTATTAATGAGTAAACACACACACACACACACACACACACACACACACACACAACTACACACACTCAATCCTACATATATTTACAGCATTATTATTCTCTCTCTCTCTCTCTCTCTCTCTCTCTCTCTCTCTCTTTGTTTCTCATTCATTCTCCCTCCCTCTCTCTTAAAGCTCGAAGTTCTCCTGGCACATGGCTGACGAGGCGGCATCAAAGAGACATTGTCTCTGTCACATTATGCGGCTCCTGCCCAGCCAGGCTTTGATTGAGCGTAGTGATCCAAGACTGATGCCTCCTGGACGCTGACTGAGCACAGAGAGGGGGAAAGAAAGAGGGAGAGAAAGAGAGAGGGAGAAAGAAAGAGACAGAGTGAGAGATGTTGTCAGTCTTAGATGCATGTCAGGGTGTATGAGTTGAGGTTGGGGGAGATGACAGAGTTGGTCATGCTTGGCCGAGTCTGACAGCGGCTCATCTCGTCCTCCTGCTTCTTTAAGTGATGTCTCTCTCTCTCTCTCTCTCTCTCTCTCTCTCTCTCTCTCTCTCTCTCTCTCTCTCTCTCTCTCTCTCTCCTCTAGACAGACACACAGCATGATCTATTTTCCATATGGCTCTCCCAGCATCAAGCCTCAGCTGCAATTCAAGACAAGGCAGACTTCCTTCTGCCTTACATAAGCCTCGCCATTTCAAAGCCCTTTTGAGCCTCATTAGGGGGGAAACCTGGAGCATGGCTTCCACGTCTTCTCTGATCTTCTAAGGTAAAGAAGAGGCACCTTCCGTCTGCCTAAACCAGCACAGAGGCAGAAGAAGTGCAGAGCTGGAGTTCCTGCTGAAATGAAGCTTCTCATACTGGAGACACTCCTATTGTGCTGTTTTCCATTTTCACTGTTCAGTGATGATAGACTGCAGTGGAATCACTTTTAGCTGATTCCTACAGTTTCCAATGAGTTTACAGATTGTATTTTTTTATCCTAGTATAAACATGACATGACCCAAACTATCTGCTTCCCTCATCACAGAACTTGGCAAAAATGTTCAAACCCCTTGAAATTGATCAGATTAATCTAAATTACAAATTGTTTCAGACATTTTGGTTTTTTTTTTAAGGCTAATATGATGGTAAAATACATTTTGGCGATCAAAATTTAGCATTTGTCAGCACATCTTAAAAAAAACCATACTCAACCACCCTTTGCTTCAATAACTGCTTTAAGTCTGTTGGAGTAACAGGTGGGAACAGTCTGCATAGTGAATTGGAACATGTCTACAGTTACCATAAACCATTCAAGTGACCCAACAGATGAGAAAAAAAGGTTTTGTGGTCAGATGAGAAAATTTTGATTTTGGATCCCGATTCAGATAACCCTCTGGACAATAAATAGCAAATGCATTTTACCTCCATTGACTGTCTCTACAGGCACACTTGTGCCTTGTTACTCAATTTGATAAGCTGCAATTTTTACTTACCCAGTGTGTTTCTATGTTCCTAAGTGTCTCCTATGCAATAATACACATGTGGTTCAATATTAATATTATAATAACATCTACATCCCATCTACACCCGATACAGTCTCACATCTACACCCCATTCACACAACTGTTACACCCATGTAGTGTTTATTTATTGTACAGTCTCACATCTACACCCCATTCACACTACTGTTACACTGCTCTAGTATCTGTTATATTGTCTCTTATCACCCCTTGCACTTTGTAAATCATGCTTATAGTGCAATACTACTCATTCTGGAATGTTATATAGCATCCACACTGTGGTGTATACTACATTACCATTACATTGTGGTCCATGGAGAAGCATAGCCTCATTACACTATGACACAGCTGCTGATAACAATTAATCTATTATACAGCTACTGATGACAATAAAGTAACATTAAACTTAAGCCATGAACATGCTTTCGTTCCTCTTTTCTTCAGTAGTGGTTTCTTTGTAGTCACCTTCCCATACAGGCCATCTGTATTCAAAGCTCTTGACATCACTGACTAGTGCCCCTTCACTTTAACCTCAGCCATTGAACTCTGTAGCTCTTCATGGTGATTACTGGCCTCTCTGTAACATTTCTCCCAACCTCTCATGCCGGGAGCTCTGATGCTGTGTTTTGTGAAACACCTTGTCTGGATGGTATGATGCAGCTTCCATTTCCTCACAACTGATCCAGCAGTGCTTAGTGGAGACATCCAAACAACCTGGGTATTAATTTGTATATGTGTCTACACCTTTATCTCTAATTTCCTCAGAATGTTCTCTGCTCTTCATTTGCACAGCTTTCCTTCAGATTGACAGTCTGACTAATGGTACTTAAAATAAGAGGTCTTTTGTCCAAAAAAGGTGATTTTGTTTTGTTGATTCTGAGATAGAGGGCAATTGCAAGCCAGTGCATCCTCATTAGGGCTATATGTTCCATCTGTGTAACCATTTTGCTTTCACAGCATGGAAGTTGAATAGTTGTCAGAGAATATTTTTTTTAACAGGTCAACCTTTTAAAATAATATATGGCACAGCCCAAAATATACACCACAGCATCAAAACCACTGACGAGGGAAGGAAATAACATTGATTATGTCATCTGTCAAGGAGTGGGTAACACTGGGCAGCAAGTAGACAGTCTGTTTTTGAAGTATATATGTTGGAATCAGGAAAAAAGGGGGAATGTAAAAACGTAACTCTAACAAGGGCAATATTGTGATGGCTAGACAACTGGGTTAGATACCAGCAGTCCATATGAGGAGATTGCAGTATGCAGTGGTTAGTACCTACCAAAAGTGGTCCAAAGAAGGACAGCCAGTGAACCAACAACAGGATCTTGGACACCCAAAGCTCACTGATGCATGTGGAGAGCAAAAGTTAGTCCCAGTCCACAGAAGAACTGTTGTAGCACAAATTGCTGGAAAACTTCATGCTGGCTATGATATAACGGTATCAGAACACACAGTGCATCACAGCTTGCTGCTTTTGGGCCTGCTTAGAACTTCCATACCTTCAGAGTTTTGTCGAGTCTGTGCCATGGCGTGTCAGAGCTGTTTTGGTGGCATGAGGGGAACCAACACAATATTAGGCAGGTGGTTTCAATGTTATAGCTGATTGATGCATGCACAAGTGTTTTATGTAATATAGAGAATCTGGCTACTTTTTGGAGGTGAATATTTTTGCAAGGTATTGTATAGTGTAAAGTGTCATCAATCACATGAGGGGATTAGGGTGAATCCTCTAAGCTGCTCCTTTATGTACAATTCCAAATAAAGGTGAGTGGTGGGTAAGGCTTGGGGTTGGGGTGCAGCGATTTGTGCTCAGATTGGTGAGGACCAGTCCTGAGCAGGAACAATACTCCAGGCTGGAGTCTGCAAACAACAGGGAATCGTAGTGTTACGACAGGGCTCTGTGTCCTCATTGATGGTGATTTGTGATCAGCTGCCGAGGCACCTGCATCACTTGTTCTGCCCTCTGCCACGTGTGTTCTGCCCATCCACAATAGAGGCGCTGCAGGGCGGTGTATCTGTCCGTCCTCTCTTGGCTGGAGCCGAGAGCCGGCCCTTCAGGACCCTGGACAGCGGCGGGCAAGGAGCGCTTGCATGCTGCTTTGGCAGCGCTAACGACCTGCCATTACAATAGTCAATCAGTCAATTCAGTCTCTAGTTTTACACTAAAGCTACAAAGTTGTTAAGTAATATCAGATTGACTTTCTTATGTGATATCTGTATGATGTACCACTATCTATAAAAATGCACAAAAGTAAAGAGGGAATTCAAGCTAAAGCACTTGTTTTTTAGCTATAATACTGTGCAAAAGTCTTAGTCACCTATGGAAAAAGCCATTTTTCTAAGCAAATGTATATATTTATATACATAAAAACACTATTTGTGTATAAAGTTGTGTATATGTATTCTTTTTAGTTTTATTTAGTATATTTAGTAATATTAATATGAAATAAACACTCACTGCCCATTTAGACAGTTTTTAAATATTATTTTCATAGGTGCCTAAGACTTTTGCACACTACAGTATGTGACAGACTTTAGTCTAGTTTTGTATTTAACAGTTGCAGACACAACAGTAATGTCAGAAACCGCATGAGCAAGGGTATTTGAGATTTCTAACAGTGTAACACAGGTTGAGGTTAATAAGTGATGATTTAGGCATAAGCTTCTTTTTCTTGTTTGCTACACAGTGTTTTAGTTCCATTAAAAACAAAAAAATGCCAACTTTGGAAACTTAAACCATCCTGAGTGGCTGCACACATTCCCATGAAGAAGGAAACCATGCGGGTGTCACCAGCTTGACAGTGAGTAAATGAAGCTTTCTGTTAATCATCACACCATGCAGTGCAGGAACATACACCTGAGAAACGCAATATAGTTGTTGCCACATTGTCTTGCTGTGTCAGAAAAATCAATATGTGTCTTGGTGGAAGAGTTTTGTCTGATAGCAGGAGATATGATTGACAACTGTGACAGCTTGTTAGTGTAGGAAACAGTTCTTTACCCACTTTACCCACAGTCTCCTGGCTAACATTAAGATATTTAAGAGATGGACTTGAACTGTCAGTATAAATATCACAATAAATCTAAACATAAGATAAATTACTGTGTCCTGTGTTTTTAGAATTTTTTTATTTTTTGCAGATAGTTATTAAACACAAATTGTCATGTTAGTCCCATTGTGCATGAATGTGTACATTCATATTGTAAATAACAAAAAAAATGTGTTTGTATGCATGCATGCATACATGGGGTTTTGATGTGGACCAAATTTCCTCATAACTATAGGAATACTTAAAAATCTGTAGAAGATTTATAATGCAAAAAAATGATAAGCAGGAAACTGTGGTGGGTTAGCCCCCCGCCCAAGGTGAGTCCCTAATTCGTGCCTTTTGGCCTTGGGATAGGCTCTGGGTACCTGTGACCCTAGTAAGGATTAAGTGGTTACAGAAAATGAGTGAATGAATGAATAATAAGCAGAATTTTTTTTTTTTAATTCTGACTGGTCACTGAGGTTAAGCTAAGGGTCACATTTAGCTCTAGGTTGTAGCTTTACTTAGCTACACTTCTACAAAAACAGTAACACCAATGTTTTGCGACATTTTTGTTTATTCGGTTGTTTTGTTTTAACAAAACAAATGCTCATAAATGACAGGCCAGACCATATGCATAGGTTACCATTAGTTCTATTTAAGGTTAGCCTCGGGGGGGCGGGGCATAGAGGAGACAGTTTTGGTTTTGAGAAGATAGTGTTTTGAGTCAAGCATGCTAGATGTGAAGTGAATCATGGGAGGGAGGGAGGGAGGGAGGGAGGGAGGGAGGGATGGATGGATGGATGGATGGATGGATGGAATAATGACTGACTGAATGAATGGATGAATATGTACTTATAGTAAAAGGTTTAGTATCTGTTTGCCCTGAACAGATATGGTTGTAGCCTGATATTTCCCATCTCTTGAGGGGAAATAATATGTCACTTGCGCCCCCTCACTACCGCAAAGCAATTACAGATGGCCTGTTCACTGTCATATCTATGTTCATTTTTGCATAATGGATTTGTCACTGTCTTTCTTTCAGTATAGAGAAAAGAGGAACCACTCATCTTTAATTAAAACATCTACCACCACACTTTCACACTTTACTTGTATAAACTCATAGTGGCAAGTTAATTTGTTGCTAATGGCAAAGAGGCTCAGATGAATGTGATTACTGGAGGTAAACATTACACACTTTATGGCACCAGCAGCACTGCTGAGTGGGCTGCATGCAATCTTTATCAGATGAATGAACTCTGCTGTTTCTGTCTCTGTCGTAATTAGACACTTCATACGCAGAGAGACTCTGGTGTTCTTCACAAGGCAAATTAGATTATCTCCTTTTCACCCAGCAGACTGAAGTGCAAGATTGCAGTGATGTTCAGGCCACACTCTGGTGGAGACTTCCAAACCTGGTCAAGATTAAATCTGCTTCTTTTCACACTTGGCCTTCGGCCTGATTCAATTACTTCCCTCAAAATTGCATTTAAGAAACAATGGAAAGAAAAACAACTTCGAGAGTTCTTAGAGGTACAGAAAATAAAGAAGAAATCCTGTGCATCAGTAAAGATATAGCAACTGACCAGGATTTAGGAGAAATTTCACTTCTTTATTTTTAAGTTTGACTCTTATTTGAAATGTGTGGAGCTGATCCTCCATGATCTCTGTTCAAGTCAATAAAATAACATTATTTATTGACTTGAACAGTGTTCTGAATGTTTGGGAGTGTGGAAAAGTGAGATTAGCTTCTCTCATGGTCACTCAAAGTTGTCTCACTCGGGTCCAGTTAAATAATACAGTTTATTAAAGAGATAAACAACAAGCAGAAATAATCAACTTGGCCCTGTTGATTTTTCTCATTTTTTTGGATAAATACCATCTTCTCTAAATCAAAACATGTTACAACCTAACAGAAAGCAGTTTGATTCTGTGTGTTTAGTCAATTTATAGCCACTCATGTATGTAGTTTTCTAAATGTAGCAATTTTAATGAAGGCTAATCTCTGCTCTGTGAGGTTTCACAGAGAGACAGCACAGAATCCTGAGCTGGCAGCCTGAATACCGATCCTGAAATCCATTCCACACCACAAAATAGCTGTAGATTTCTCATATCAGAATCATCTGTGTACCGGGCTATTTAAAGTAAAGTAAAGTAAAGTGGCCACCTCTTTGCCATGTATTGCCTATGTTTTCCTAGTGCGCAAATTGCCTATGTTTTCCTAGTGGTCTCAATATCGGATTTTGCCACAGACTCTGGATCTGCTTCCTGCTTGGTGATTTGGATGTGATGTTAATGTAGATTTTTTGGCTTCAACTTGGCCTGTTTACTGGAGGTTTGCTACTGCCATATGGATTACATAAACTTTGCTGCGTTTGGGTTTCTGGCCGTGATCATCACACGCCCACAACTTGGCCAAATCATGTCTTATCTCACGGAAAAGCTTGTTAACTGTAGAATATGCAAAAATGTCTATAATGAAATGCAGTTCTGAGGCCCATTCCTAAAACACATTTTCTCAAATAGTTCTTCACTAAACCAAAATTTCATTATTTATGACATTTAATTGGCCATTCCCAACCTTATCACATTCTGAGGGAATTTTACAGAAGGATTTCCTAAAGCATTGCTAATAGCTGCATTTTTGGTTGATTTTGTACTAAAAATTGCATGAAAATATTTTATAATAACACAGCATACTGTGCTTTTGATTAAGCCAAACAACAATGAGATTTGGATGAATCTTCACATTTTAATTCTAAAATCCTCTGAAAGCTAGAAACTTAGCAAATGTATACATGTTTAAGCAGATAATCTCATTTGCACTCATATGTTACTTTACTGTACAAGTTATGGCACACTGTGCATGTGTGAGTGCATGTGTGTCTTAGTGCTTGAATGTTCATGGACGGACATCTGTCCATTCACATCGATGCTGATGTTGAAAGGGTCAGCAGCTTCAAGTTCCTTGTGGGCACATCAGGAGTACCTCGCCTTGGCATTATATGGACACCATCTTCAAGAAAGCTTGCCAGAGGCTCTATTTCCTGCTGAGCATGAGGACATTTGGCATGAGCACCAGCATCATCACAAACATCTCATAGTGCAGAATCGCTATCTTGCTGTCAGGCTGCATCACAGTATGGTGTGGGAACCGCTCTGCCAACAGCCGCGAATCTTTAAAGAAAGTACTGGAGGTGGCACAGAACATCACTGGCAACAGATTCCCTTCCATTCAGGATATCCTCCTCCAGTGGTGCCTGCAGAAGCTACACAGCATCATTAAGGATCATAGCCACCCAGCATGCATGTTGTAGGCTTTGTTATCGTCTGGCAGAAGATACAGCAGCATGGCTGCATGGACTACAAGACTCAAGAACAGTTTCTACAGTTTCTACCACCCAGGCGTCAGGCTTCTCAACTCACAAACTTGTATATTCCACACCTCACTGTTTACTCATGTCTGCACTGTTTACTGTTTACTATAAATCCACTCATCCATGACTGCTGCTTTTGTAAATCTGTGCAAAACAGTTGTATATATTTGCCACTTCACGTCTACACATGAATCCCCTTTTTTACATGGACAGATCCTTATTTATAACTATTCTACTTAAATATTTCATCATTTTATATTCTTTAGTTTATATCTAGTGCTCTTATTGTTGAGTTGACTTGTTTCACTTGTCCAAGATATGAAACTTTGAAACGGGGCAGCTGGTGGCCTAGTGCTTAGGGAGTTACCCCTATGATCAGAAGGTCATGGGTTCAAATCCAAGGATTGCTAGTGGCACCACTGAGGTTCCCTTGAGCAAGGTACCGTCCCCACACACTGCTCCCCGGGTGCTGTGTTCGTGGCTGCCCTCTGCTCCACTTGGTGAAAAGGTTAAATACAGAGAACAAATTTCATGTTGTTCACACTGTGTGCTGTGGTGAGTTCACATATGAGAAATGGATGCTTTATACACTTTACACATACTTGTGTTAATCTATATATGACTAATAAAGCTAAAGTGAAATTTTGGTTCACATTTGCACAGCTAGTTAAAACCAGCATCAGTAGAACGTGAATGTGCAGCAATGTCAAATTAACACTCAGCATTAAAACATGGCTTCATTGCTTTGTGTTGTTAATAAACATGTCAGGAAACCTTATGTGGATGCTTTGTGGGTGGTCCTGCACAAATAAAAGAAAATAAACACTCCTTTGCATTATCTATTGTCTCTCCTATTCCTATGCATCTTCTCCATAACTTGTGACTATAAAGCTGCACATAATAAATAAAATCCATACCTTTTACTGGTAAATGCAAGTTATAAACAGCATATAGGTCTATTCTGACTGAGAGTTTTAATTCCCTGCTTCCCTCTTATTATGGTCGACAGAGCCCAAGTTCAGACGCATTGCCTCACATGCACTAGCTCAAAAGCTACATTTGTAAACAACAGAGCAGCCAACAGTCTAATTATTCATGGTCCCTTAAGGGAGGTTATGTGTAAAAACCTTTTTGATCCCTGAGTGATTCATGCTAAATATCTGTAGCTGTAAATGCCCTCATTTTACCTCAAACTGAATTCAAATTCAACACGAAGAACAAAACATAATACAAAAACTACTGTCCGGTTATTTATATGTATAAACAATACATATCTACACAGCTCCACTGACCATATAGGTGCACTCAGTAGTTTACCGTTACAGACTGCAGACCATTTGGTTCTCTGCATTATTTTTTAGACCCCTTTACCCATTTATCAATGGTCAGGACTCCCCCCCTGGACTTACTGCAGAAATTACTGCTGTAATTTTCTGCACAGCATTGACGCTGACATGTTAGTGACATGTTAGAATGTGTTACTGTTCACTTTTTTAGATGCATCCGGCTTGCAGAAGTAAAGTTTTTGATGATTGCTCATCTGATGCAATCATCATCGTGGTGGTGGCCTAGTGGTAGGATACTTGCCTGTGGACCAAGAGGTTGTGGGTTCGAATCCTACCTCCAGCACACCACCACTGGGTTCCTGAGCAAGACCCTTAACCCCAAGTTGCTCCAGGGAGACTGTCCCCTGTAGTTAGGGAATGGAAGTCGCTTTGGGTGAAAGCGTCTGCTAAATGCCGTAAATGTAAATGATGCTGCACAGTTTGTGTTGGTTTTTGCACAGTGGTCAGTTTCTGACCACAGAACAGACAGATATTTTTGGTTGGTGGACAGTTCTCAGCGCAGCAGTGAAACTGAGGTGTTTGTAAACTCCAGCTGCTGTATATGCAGCACACACACAAAAATTCCATAATATATATCATCAAGGTCAGAACAGCAAATTTCGTTTTTTGCTGTGTTTTGTTCTTTTATGCATTTGAAAATCCCAGAGACTGTTGACTATTCATAGTGAAGAGACAAAAAGAAATGACTAATAATGACTAATATTAAAATTTTGTGACTGTCACGTATACAGTATATATACATATATATATATATATATATATATATATATATATAATGTGTATATGTATATGTATATATATGTATGTATACTGTATAATATATTCATTTAACACACACAGCATGAAACTGTCTAAAGTGTCTGTGCGCTGAAAGCAGAAGAATTTTAATGGTGACTAATGTTGAAAAAATCTAGTCTGGCCTCAGAATGTTGTCATTTCAATCACACTGGTCAAGATTTACTTGGATATCAATAATTTATAATACTTGAAATCAGAAACTAATGAATGCTGAATATAATTTATTAGATGTTTGTATTATGTTCATAGATAAATTCAGTATTAAAATTAAAATGAAACAGGTCTTTTTTTCAAAGAATGAATAGCTATAGACAGGAAGCAGGATTGTTAGTGTACCTATTTGGCCACTTTTGGCCTGTTCTGTATTTGTTGCATGAATTAAACAAAAAAGGACAATTAAATTGTTGTGGTGATGAATCATCTGCAAAAACTATCCTGAACAGCCTGTGCTGGAAGAACTACTTGTTAATGCTTTCACTGCTCCTAACACAGCTAATCAAACTAATCAGCTCATTAGCAACCCTGAAGTGAGTTATGGTGGATGTGTTAAAGGACAGAAAGCAATAGAATGTGCTGGGCAATGTGCCTCCAGGAGCAAGGCTGGGAAACACTGTTTTAATCTACATAAGTCAAAGGGCCATATAATGTTATTGTTTTGGAGATATAGGACTTTTATGTTTTTTTAGTACAATCTGTCACGCGTACCAGATCACGTGATGTCAGTCGGCACCGGAAATGACTCGCATCAAGGTATATAAACAGGAAGTAAGTAAGTGTCTGTACACAGACATTGAAGTCTATGCTTCGGTCAGCCTTCTTCAACTCATCACGGTACCGTGAGTCCTTCAGCCCTTGGTCTATTACTTTTCTGTGTGCATGTGAGAACGCTAGTTCCTTGGTGGGAATCTCTACTCCTTCTCCCTCTCGGAGCGTTCTCAGACTAAAATGCGTGGATTACCAGATCCTTCATGTCTCTCCGCGATTGGGCTCTTCCTCTTCCTCTAAACTAACCGGTCATTCAGGTCTAGCCTCGTGACACAATTGGGGTGGCAAAAATGTAAATAAGCTTTTAAAATGGATCATAGTTCCGTAGGTCATGAATGCCTGCTCAGAATTTCTGCCAGGTCATATAAAAATCTGTGTGGACCAAGGTGTGCGTATGTGTTTGTGTGTGTGTGTGTGTGTGTGTGTGTGTGTGTGTATAGGAAAGTGTCTGTGTAATCTCTGAGAACAAACTCTGCTTGGGGGGATAAAGCATCTGTTTTGCACTTCACCCCAGAGAAAGAAACAAACCAAGAGAAGAGAAAAAGAGGGAAAGAGAATAAGAGGGGAAGGAAGAGTTCTCCTCTCAGAATTCTAAAAGACATCAGATGGCCCACATCCCTAGGCCCCTGCCACAGCATGTTGAACTAGTAAAAGTTGCTGGTCAGTGTTGTATAAGTCCCTTTGTGTTGCTAATACCTCACATAGTACTGGAAAAACAAAAGAAAGTTACCTCTATACTATTCCCACTCACCAGCCTCTACTCACCAGCCAGTATAATGAGATAAAGAGCATAAGTCATGAGTCCTGCTTCTCCTGGAGTATAACAGAAAGGATGAGATTAAAACTTTGTTCCTGAATCACTCCCTCCTTTCTCATTTTACCTTTATAATTGGTAATGTCAAGCTATGTGTCACAAATGAGAGGCGTAGGTGCTGGATGTATGTGCGAGATGAATACTGAACCTGATTAAATAAAACACATCCAAGGAATAAAACACAAAACACTACGAGAACACGCCAGGAACATTAGTAAATCAGCATACAGCACAAACAAGGTAAGTAGACGTGAGATCAGACCACACCAGACTAAGGCACAGAGGTACTTAACCCTCCTATTGTGTTCATTTAGGCTTAACACTCTTTGTGTTCCCTGTCACTTTTGACTGGGAACATGTTAGTTGACTATAAAGCCATGATTACATATATATATATATATATATATATATTACTACCTAATGTTGTGTTGGAACTTTCTACTAACTTAAATTTATGTGAACATTACAAGCTTTGAACTTACATTTCCTATTCATGCCTTGTAGGCCTCATTCACATAAGGTTATACAACTTTTTATTTTTTTTAAGAAAATTTTTTTTTAGAGAGATTAGTTTGACTGCAACACATACTAAGATGAAACATTTTGTACTGTTTATCATAGAGAACCTAATTTCACTGTTTACCAAGGACACTGTTTTTAAACCATAAAGATTTTCTTAAAAAGTAGCACAAAATCACATCTGTCGCGTTCCCGGACAAAAGTGACCGGTATGATTTATTTAGTAAAGAAAAAGACAATTTTTTTTGTGGATGCTAAGGTATAAAAGGTGGTTGCTATGGTGTTGGAGTGGGTTGCTAAGGAGTTTGTAGGTGGTTGCTGTGGCTTAGGAGGTGGTTGCTAAGTAGTTTTTAGGCAGTTGTTGTGTGTAGGAGGTTGTGGCTAAGGAGTTTCTAGATGGTTGCTGTCGGGTACAGTGTGGTTGCTCAGGAGTTTCTAGATGGTTGCTATTGGATACAATGTGGTTGCTAAGTAGTTTCTAGGCAGTTGCTATGGTGAATGAAGTGGTTGCTAGGGAATTTTTAGGTGGTTGCTATGGTATCTGGATCAAAGCAAGTTCCTCCGGGATCATTAAAGTTTTCTGATTCTGATATACCAAGTGGTTGCTAGGGTGTTGCTAGGTGTTTGCTGTGGTGTAGGATTTGGTTGCTAAGTAGTTTCTAGGCATCTTCTATTTGTAGGAGGTGGTTGCTAAAGAGTATCTGGATTTTTGCTATGGTACACCAAGTGGTTGCTAGAGTGTTGCTAGGTGCTTGCTGTGGTGTAGGAGGTGGTTGCTAGGGAGTTTCCAGATGGTTGCTGTGGTATAAAAGGTGGTTACTATGGTGTAAGAGGTTGTTGCTATGTAGTTTCCAGGTAGTTGTAGGGTATAGGAATTGTTGGCTGGGGAGTTTCTATGTGGTTGCAAAGGTATGGAAGATGGTTGCTCAGGTGAAGGAAGTGGTTGCTATGGAGATTTTGGGCGGCAGGCCAATCTCAAAATTTCTTCAGGAATTTTGCATTTTTATTTGAATGAATTGTCAACAGATGTGTTTCCCATGGAGTAAAAATTGAATTGGAGATAGGTTCCTGAGGAGGAAATTGAGCATAAGGTGTGTGTGTGTGTGTGTGTATGTGTGTTTGTTTATATGTCTGTGTGCTCAAAGGCACCAGCATGGTGGGATATGGGAATGTTCTTAAACTCTATTTTATACACTAATTGTAATATTACTCATTAATTTCTAATGACTGGTCATTTTTGACTGGGAACACCAGTCAAGTTCAATAAAACACACAAAATATAATAAAATCAAATATTTTTGATGTATTCCTGTGCCTTGTGTAAACAGTCATGGAACCTTAGAACAAACCAATGAAACTAACTCCATATTCTAGAGAGAAAATTTGAAAATCGGTCAGATTTGACCGGAACGCAATAGGAGGGTTAAGCAATGTTAAGCAACTGCTGCCTGTAGGGGCCGCAGTAATCCAGCTGGTTTATTACAATTCTAATTAATAATGATTGCTTTCTACGCGTGCCTGGTTGGTGCTGAAGAACCTTTTTCCTCAATAAATACTGTGGGGTGGTGGTGGCCTAGTGGTAGGGTGCTTGCCTCTGAGGTCATGGATTCGAATCCTACCTTCAGCACACCACCACTGGGTTCCTGAGCAAGACCCTTAACCCCAAGTTGCTC
>JBBJLS010000006.1:4883570-4908010 GCA_037577275.1 Bryconaethiops microstoma | reverse complement strand
GTGTGTGTGTGTGTGTGTGTGTGTGTGTGTGTGTGTGTGTGTGTGTGTGTGTATGTGTGTGTGTGTGTGTGTGTGCGAGAGAGAGAGAGAGAGAGAGAGAGAGAGAGAGAGAGAGAGAGAGAGAGAGAGAGAAGAAGGGGGACTAAAAAATGAAGGCCAAAGAGAGCTAGAGACAGAAAGAGATACAGGAATATGGATAATGAGGGAGTGAAAATGATAGAGGTGGCTGGGCATAATGAAAGTGAAAGGAGAGAGAAAGAAAGAAAGAGAGATTATGAAAGAAACTGAAAGTGAAGAAGAGAGAGAGGTACCAGACAAGGGAACGAAAGAAATGGTAGTGGGAGCGAGAACGAGAATAAGAGTGATAGGAAAATAAAAGAGAATAAAAGAGTTGAAAGAGAAGGAAGAACAGAGACAGAGTTATGGGAAAGAAAGAGAAGACAATACAAGCTGGAGAGAAAAAGAAGAGAAGAGAAGGGAATCAAAGTGAGAGAAAAGGAGAATTGAAAGAGAAAGGAAGAAAAGAGAAAAAGGTGAGAATGAGAGAAGAGCAGAGAATCAAAGATAGAAGAGAAGATAAAATGAAAATGGAAGAGAAAAGGAATGAATAAAGAATAGAGAGAGAAAGAGAAGGGAGAGAGAGCAGGAAAAGAAAGAAAGCATCCAGAGGGTATTTTTTCTGTTGCTTGGGCCATATTTCTCTGGCCTGAGTCAAAGATCAATTATCCAGAGTGTTTTTTTTTTTTTTTTTGGAGATGCCCAGTGCCTGCCAGGCCGTGTGGCATCAGCAGAGCGGAGCCCAGTGTCCTGTTCACGATTCGGAGACGTGTCTGAGACAGAAGAATAAAGCGATGAAACGGTCAGCTCGTTTTGCTGAGACACAGAGAGGATGCAGTTTGGAGGATCTTAACAAGCCCCCAGTGGCTGTCAAACCAAATAGCGATGGAGGGAAGAGGAGGAGGAGGGGGGGGGGGTGTCAGAAAAGAAAGGCACGCTCTCTTTTTTGTAGTGCACCGTCAAAACGGTGAGACCTGCCTTGTTGCGATCAATCCCAATTTAACAGGCGGCGGCTCAAAGGGAACCTTCAGGGAGCCGTGAAAACTGACAGGTGAAAACTTACTGCCGTCGTTGTGCCTGCACTCAAAAGGCCGCGCGCGTCCACGGCTGGCGCTCGGCAAAGAGACGCTGTCAAAGACACGACAGGCCTTCATTCACACAACAAGCCGGGGTTATGATATGCTAAAAAAAATCATACTGCTCCGTTTGACCGGGCCGCAGAGGCAGGACGATAAACATGCCAACGATACTACAGCCAAGGCATGTACACACTTTGCAGCGGCAAATCGGATTTGTTTCTTAAATCTAAATTTTTACACTTCAGTGTTCAGATTTCAAGCTGATGTTTTGATAACCTCTCCACATTGTTTGCCACACTAATAATGAGGAACGCATTAGCACACTGACCAGGGAGGTGTAAAACTCTCACATTTATGAGACAAGAACTATGTACCGTTCCTTATTGACTGAACCTGGCGGAACGACCGTGCTGTATTTCACAACATTCAGCAACTAAAACATGGCATAAGAGTATAAATGCCTAGTCAGCAGAGGTTAACAGGCTCTACCATTAATATTCACTGCCCCCGCTGACAATCAAAACACACAAAATCTGATCGGATTGGTCAAACTGAGGCACATGTCCACAGATTATGTGTCCTGAATCGGACTGGAAGATTTCATGTGGCTTTTTGCTACTCATACTGAAATCTGTCCTGCTCAGATCAGATATGCTGAAAAACCAGACTGGAACTGACTGTCTGAAAGAGGCAGAAGTGCAACGTATTTTTATAATCAGAGGATGAAGAGGGAGAGCTGTGTTTTCTAAGAAAATGATACAGTACATACAGTACATACATATACACCCCACGGGCCATTTTATTAGGATACACCTGCCTAATTCCAGGTTGGGCCAACTTACTTTCAGAACTGCCTTAATTCTTCATGGCAGTGATTCAACAAGGTGTTGGAATCATTCCTCAGAGATTTTGATCCATATTAGCATCACAGTTTGAGATGATTTGAGCGTTATTACATGGTGCATTATCCTGTTGGATCTGGCCATCAAAAGATGGTACACTGTGGTCATAAAGGGATGCACATGGTTAGCAACTATGCTCAGGTAGGCTGTTGCATTTAAACGATGCTCTGAGACCCAAAGTGAGCCAAGGAAATCATCACACCACCCCCACCAGCCCGAACTGCTGATACAAGGCTGGGTGGTGTTTCTGGTTTTGTTCTTGTGTTGCTGGAGGAACATTTTGTTTCACTGTGTACTGTGTATATGGCTGAAATGACAATAAACCTACTTTGTTTGACTTGACTTGGATGGCTCTCTATTTCTGCTGCCACATCTGGATGGAAGCATTTGTTGTTGACACAAATTCTGACCATACCATCCAGATGTGGCAGCAGAAATCAAGACTCATAAGGCCAGGCAATGTATTTCCAGTTCTCTACTGTTCAGTTTTAGTAAGCCAGTGGGAGCTGTGACCTCGCTTTCCTGTTCTTAGCTGACAGGAGTGGCAGCCAGTATGGTCTTCTGGTGCTGTAGAACATCCGCTTCAAGGTTCAACATGTTGTGCATTCAGAGATGCTCTTCTACAGTCCTTGGTTATAACAAGTGGTTATTTGACTTCCTGTTGTCTTCCTATCACTTCAAACCAGTCTGGCCATCCTCGTCTGAACTCTGGCATCAACAAGACATTTAGGCCCAGAGAATTGCTGCTCACTGGATCGGTTTTGTCTTTTAGACCATTCTCTCTAAACCCTGGAGATGGTTGTGAGTGAAAATCCCAGTAGATCATCAGTTTCTGAAGTACTCAGACCAGCCCATCTCTTACCAACAACCATGCCACGTTCAAAGTCATTACTATCACCTTTCTTTTCCATTCTGATGCTCGGTTTGAGCTTTAGCAAGTCTGACCAGAGTTGCTGATGAGATATTTGTGTTAACGAGCAGTAGAGGTGTACCTAATAAAGTGAGTATATACAAGAAACTGTATTGCACAGAGCACTATGTTTATCGAAAGAGAGAGTAGAAAACAGACTGTTATTGAATTTATGAAGAAAAAACAACATCAAGTTTTAAACAAGTAATCAATTACATTCCAACTTCAAAAAGTACAAAATCAAAGTGTTTCGTTTATATTTTTCCCTTTTGTGTTAAGTAGACACTCCATTATTATTGTTCATGGATTATGTTAAAAGATATGATAAATAACAATATTGTGCTATATTTGCTACAATTTATTCTGCTGCTCTGTCTCCTGATTCACTTTCAGTTTCAGTTTTTGGAACGGCTGGAAAATAATCATTTTACATCAAGAATGTCCTTCACATTTAACATGAGTTCAAATATATATTTGTGTTGTTGCTTGTGGCCAAGGAAGAGACTGCAATGCACACAGAAAGACACACACACACACACACACACACACACACACACACACAATGAAGTGACAGGCATGCACAATAACAGTAGAAATGCACCAGAAAAATTTAACATTGGGGTGGGAGATGTCCAACAGGGACAATAGCTTAGCCACCATTCTCCTGTCACTCACCACCTCCACTGGGTCCAGAGGGCATCCAAGAACAGAGCTGGCCCTCCGGATCTGCCTGTTCAGTCTCTTTGTGTCCCCAGCAGAGATGCTGCTGCCCCAGCAGACCACACCGTAAAAGATGGCTGATACCACGACAGAGTCATAAAAGGTCTTCAGGAGTGGCCTCTGCACTCCAAAAGACCTGAGCTCCTCCAGCAGGTACAGCCTGCTCTGCCCTTTTTTTTTGTAAAGAGCATTTGAGTGGTGAGTTGAGTCCAGTTTATTGTTCAGATGAACACCAAGGTACCTGTAGCTCTCCACAGTCTCAATGTCCATACCCTGGATGTTCAGTGGTAGCAGTGGAGGATGTTTGTGCCTGCGGAAGTCTACCACCAGCTCCTTGGTTTTTCCAGTGTTGATCTGGAGGTAGTTTTGCTGATACCAGTGCACAAAGTCCCGGGTCAGTTCTCTGTACTTCCTGTCGTCCCCATCAGTGATGAGGCCGACTGTTGCAGAGTCATCAAAAAACTTCTGCAGGAAGCAGTGGGTGGAGTTGTGAGAGAAGTATGCAGTGATAGTGAAGAACGGTGCCAGAACCGTTCCCAGAGAACCCTGTCTGACACACAGCCCTGGGTTCTCACATACTGTGGTCGGTTAGTGAGGTAGTCCAGTATCCATATGATGAGGTGATGTTCCACTCCTGTGTACGCCAGCTTGTCCCTCAGGATTGCAGGAAGAATTGTGTTGAAGGCACTGGAGAAATCAAACAACATGATTCTCACAGTGCTCCCAGCAGTCTTAAAGTGAGAGAGGGAACGATGTAGGAGGTGGATGACATTAAGGAATACCATTGCCTTGAAGGGGTGTACTTGGTCTTCAACAATGTTTTGGTAGATGGTATGTGTCAAAGTAACATTCGCATGAATGCAGGACCCAAGATTTCCCAGCAGAACAAGATTCATCAGACCAGGCCACCTTCATCCAGTTATGTATCTTTTTTGGCAATTGACAATGGTCAGCATAGAAACTCTGACTGGTTTGTGGCTATACACCTACCACTCAGCAAGCAAACTTGTTCTGACTTTTCTGCAATTTGTGCTCCTCTGTAGGAGCAGTTGAAGATTGTTGAATAGGAACGTTCAACCAGAAGGTCATTACAGTAATCCAGCCATGTATTAAAAAAGGCATGGACCAGTTTCTTTCAGCAAGACTATATAGTGCATAGGTGAAAGTTTACAATTCAGAGGATATGGCAATAAGAATATCAAATGATAGATCTCATCATGGGTATAATGACTGCAATTTTAAATGATTTACGACAACTGTGTTATATAACCCAGATTAAGATGACTATAATGAGCAGCAGCTCGGTAGCACTAGAAAGGATCTGTTTACGCAGTTATGTTGGCTCCAAGTCATGATGACTCTGATTAACTCATCAGCACAATAAACTCGTCTTAATCGCAGATATAAATCGCGATGCCAGTGATAACAAATTGAAATGTGAATGGGTCCTTAGACAAGGGCATTCCTCTGTACCTTGTCTCTTGAACACCACTGGATAAGGGTCCCAGGGCCCCATATATTAAAGCAATGAACATTTACTGTTAAAGAAGACATACTAGATTACATTGAGACTATAGCAATGAAGTGCAGATTAATAATCCATCCAAACACATGTAATTGTTTGCAAAGCAAGAAATGCAGGCAATTGAGAATTGTCCCTGGCTGTTTCACACTGGATAGTAAAAGGATTATTCATGAAGTTTCATTCCTTTTACCACTTCTCCATTGAACACCATTGTCCCCACCAATGTGGTTTTACTGTAATGTCAAATCCCCACCAATGATTAGATGTACTGTACTTTCGAGATCAGAAAGAGGTTGAATTGGGCCCCTGAGTGGAGGGAGGGTTGGTCCTGTCATTGGGACATCATGTGACTAAAAAGGGCAGAATATATATGACAATTAAAAGGCATTTTTGAAATTAAGTTTGAAATGATCAAAAAGTAACTAAGTAATCAGTTATTGTTATCAAAAAGTAATCAGAAATAATAAAGCTTCATGATTTAAATGATGTGTTATTTTTATTTGTCTGCCAATTTTGTTCTGAAATGTATCTCATTTCTCTGCCTTAAAGGGTAAGCATAAATGATGGAATGGTCGTGTTTTGATCAGAGTTGTGATTAAAGGTCTGGGTGGGCTGCAGATTAAGGTTGTGGGATTCTTTACTTTGGGAATGGTTGATCTAGATAATCTTAGATTATCTCAGTTTAATTCTGTGCCAGTGTACCATGTACTCCTGTCTTTTCCTATGTTTGTGTCCTTGTTCACCCTTGCCATATGTCTGTGCTTCCAAGTGGGTTTGTTGTTATTTTGTCTTAGACCTGCTTTAGCTCTGCCCCCTTGTTATCATATCAAATCTTGTTCTTGTGCCCGTCTGCCCAGGTGTTTCCCATTGAGTAGTCGGTATATATACCCCTGTGTTTTAGTCTATGTTCGTCAGTTCTCTGTGCTTTCGAGATTAAAAGCTTGTGCTGTGCCTCCTCTGTTTATCTGACTGGTTTTTGCTCTCTGTGTATCTCTGATCAGCCCTGGTCTGTTCTCTCCACCTTCTCTTCTCTCATTCTCTTCACCTATGTCAAATCTTCACAGCCAGCATTTCCTTAATTGGAGCGGTGCTCTTGATTGAAGGCTCAAATATTCCTTTTCATGTTTAAGCACTCATGCTCAGTTGCACGTGAATTCCTCAACTTCGATCAGCCATTTTTCAACGAACATTCATTACAAATGTAAGCACACTCTCAGGCCTGTTTACACATCTTCGATTAAGACTTCTAGTGATCTTTCTTGAGGGAGTACTGCAGCTAATAATAATAATGCCCAAGCGTAAATGAACATATACATTATTCGTTCACTTCTGGACAAATGGATTGACCATTGACAGAGCACACAGAAATGGCAGAGATTTGCAGCTGAGGTTGAGGGTGAGTGAAAGTGAGAACTTGGCACTGGGACAAAAGCTAATTCATGTGAAAGATTATTCCAGTGTTCCTGCTAACGCCTTCCCAAAACTGGGTGGTACCTACTTGTCGACAGTGAAAGAAAATGGGCTGGTGTGTTTGAACAACTAAGGATGCTGTGCCAGAGCATAAAAGCTTTCTACAAGCTAACAGATGAACAGCAGGAGTGTGTGAGGCAAGAAAATGAAGCAGATTTGAAGAGATTCATATCTAATATAGGTTTGGAATAACTTAGAAGGAACATCATCCATGCTCAGAAATTTAACGGACTGATTCCATGGCCCTCACCACATACAGTATAGGGGTTATATGGAAGATGATATGGCGACTTGGAGCCCAACGGTGAGAGGTACGAGTCTGAAGCGCTCCACTTTTTCCCGGATTAGGGGAAAGTGAAGTTAATTGGAATAAGTCAGTAAAATGAGTTGGAAATGCTATGGTAGAACTGTCACATGTGGTAAGGCAAAGAGCCACTTAAATGAAGGAACTATGTGAATACATCCTTCCCAAACCTCTGTTTTTTGCTTTGCTTGATATGTTAAATGGTGTCAGTGTCAGCTCAACTCAGCTCTACAGAGTTTGCTGTGTGCTGTTTTTGCCTAGGACTCCTCCTGCTGTGTGTGGTGTTCTCTGAGGTGCAGTGTTGCCAGACTCGTCCGCTGGATTTTGTATGTAACCCTCCAGCCAGGAGTTATCTGAACATAGTAGGAGCACTGGAGACAGAAATGGTAAGTACACACACACACTCACACACACATTCATTCTTTCAGGCAAATCTCAGAAATGATATTGATACTCAGAGGCGTCTTATACACATTATGCACAAATAGGGTACCAGGTACCCACAACACTAGAAAGGAGTAAGTGATTATAGAAAATGATTGATATTGTGATCCTATTTTATGGTAGCCTTTCAGCTCATTTGCATACATTTTATCCAGAATTGTGAGAAATTAGCATTTACATCACAGATGCCGCTCATGGAGACACTAGATGCAGATGTGATGTATGATAATATTAGATTAAGGAGATAGATAGCTGACTTTATTTTTGCTTTTGCTTAAGTAGCAACATTGATACGAGCACTTAAATTCTTTCAACTTTTGGCATTTGGCAATGTGTCATTGTCAGTTTAGCTGCTTTACTGAAGTATGGCCAAGTTCACATTACTTACCTATTGATCCAAGTTCTATCAGAACTATTAGGAGCACGGATGGACTGGGTTTTTCTGGGGCTCCAAGCAAAATTATGTCTCGAGGCCCCAGTCAAACATGTTTGGGTTTAATGCAAAATTTACCCTGTAGAGCTTCTCTCTGCACATAGCACTGAACCATTCTGGCTTTGCCTCATTACCTCCTTCAAGCTGGACTTCTTGATATTGACTTACTGTATAAATATCAAGTATTTATTCATAATGGTTTTAAAAAAATTTGTATACACTGTAAATTATCTTTTACCTCAAGCAAAAATACAGACTGAGATTGTCAGACTCAACATGATCATTGCTGAAGTTTGCACATAAAATGACTGAACTTTTGATAGAACATGCAAGTGACCATAGCAATACTTCAATAGGGGAAAATAGAAAAACAGTTTGTGTTTCAAAAGTAGGCAATTAAATTAAATCGTTTAGACATGCCTTTTAAAGATGGGCTGGCAACTTGCAGAAGAAACAGGCAGGTAAATGAATAAGGTATTCATTTTAAACAGGGACAGTTTTAATTCATAATGGCTAAGATATTTACTGGAATATCATCATGCTTATGTTTTGTACTAAGAAAGGCAAGCTCTGCCCCTGCCAAATGACATTTTCCTCTCTCTAACCCAGAAGAAGTGCAGTGGGTCAGAGCAGCTCCCTTTACCTATCCACCTGCCCTGTGTCAGGATACACAAAACAACCTGGGATCAAAAGTCTGTGAGTAATACCGATCATAACAAACATGTACAGTGTCTTGCAAAAGTATTCACCACCCTCTGCATTTTTCATGTTTAATTACAGTCGCTTTAGTGAGCTTGCCACATCTTGCCTCTTGGATTTTTGCCCATTCCTCAAGGCAAAACTGCTGCAGCTACCTCATGTTGGATAGTTTTTGTTTCTGAACAGCAATCTTTAAGTCCACAGATTCTCAGTTGGCCTGGACTTTATCTAGGCCATTCCAACACATTTAAATGTTTCCCCTTAAACCACTCAAGTGTTGCTTTAGCAGTATGCTTCGGGTCATTGTCCAGCTGCAAGGTGAACGTCCAGTCTCAAATCACTGGCGGACTAACACAGGTTTTGCTCAAGAATATCCCTGTATTTAGCACCATCCATCTTTCCCTCGACTCGGACCAGTTTCCCAGTTCCTGCTGCTGAAAAACGTTCCCCACAGCATGATGCTGCCACCAGCATGTTTCACTGAGATGATGGTGTTCTTGGGGTTTTAGGGGCTTCATAGCAAAGGGGGTGAATACATATGCACATACCAGTTTTAATTTTTTTTTTTATTAAGCGTTTTTATATATTTTTTCTCATTTCACTTGACCAACTTAGACTATTTTGTGCAGATCCATCACATAAAGTAAGATTTAAAAACATTTAAATTACATGTTGGGATGTAACAAAATAGGTAAAAAGCCAAAGGGGGAGAATTCTTTTGCAAGGCACTGTATGTACTATATATATATATAATCGCAGGGTTACATTCCAAGAGCACCTGCGTATAGTGAAAACCCGCAAAGTTGTGATGTGGAAAAAAAATGCCTAAAAATTCCTGTTTTTATAGTGTAAACCCTAAATATGCTTTAAAACACTTTAATTTCAAAACTCTTTAAAACTCAGCTTAATACATTACAATGTACAATGTAAAGGTAAATCTGTTTCTGTACTGTACAGTTTACACTGAACTGCTGTCTCCTGCAGTTGTAGAATGTAAAATACCGATATTACCCCAGTATATACTCTGTACTGTAATTCATGCACGCGTGTTTTCTTTGGTATGCGCTGTTGCTTACTTTGGTATAAGCAGTTAAATGCAGTAATAAATTATTTTAATTTACAGTAATAAAAATACAGGACTTTAAGAAGAACAAGACAAGAAACACAAGAACACTCAAGATGCTCCACTGGGGAAATTCTGGACTGCATCACAGGGCAGCCAATCAGGAGAAATAAATAGCATTCTCAGATTGGCTACTTTCAAACCTCCTGCCTCTGAGCACAGTGGCATTTCACCATTCCAAGACGCGCTTCATTGTGTTCTCTGGACAGTACCAAAAAATGTATAGTTATATTTTATATGAATATGTGGCTGAATTTACATTAATATTTAGGTTACAAAATTAGCAAATTATATTTTTCTTAATAATTTACTACTGAAATGCATGAAAAATTATATATAGCCACGAAAAAAGCTGTTACGTCCAGGCCTCGTCCATCACGCTCCCTCGACCTCGTGCAGGGTTGTTTATGTTTGGGCATGGAGCTGAGCAGCGGAGGCTCATTACATTCAGGTGTCTGATTGCCCTCCTAACCGGAGGATATCTGCAGTTTCCGTGATTGTGCGGGGGTTTCCAGATTATTAGGTTAGTTCGTTTGGCCGGGGTTTACTATATATATATATATATATATTTATGTATGTATGTATGTATGTATGTATGTATGTATGTAATATACTAATGAAACTAAAACTGAACGATGGGGGGAGGGGGTGGTGAGTGATGACATATGCTGGAAAATGTTGGATGAAACTGGATGAAGCTGTTGATTGATCAACAAACAATGCAGTTACATCAAATATCATAATTAATAGATTTTTTAAAAAATGTTTCAAGATTATTCCTAATGCATCGTCACATTTTTGCTTTGCAATTTCTTGATAGTTCAATGCATTGTTAATGCCCCACTAATGTTGGGGTTTGTCACTGCCGTAGGAACAGGTAACTTTTTAAACATGTAAATGCTAATTAAATATGGGGTCAGCTGCGCTATACTAAAGGTGGAACCAAGAGAGAAATTTGAAAGTGGTGAAAAACTACAATTAATCTTGGGGTAATTCTGTTTCTTAATTAATATTTTCCTTCCTACTTCTTGTGTAGGTCCAGCAGAAGCAGGCATCAGTGCTTGCTTCTTTAAAGCTCTTGAAGAACGCCATTGTGTCAGTCAAAAGCCAAGAATGCCAAAGCTCCATACTGCAGCGTCTGCAACACAACATCCAGAACCACCTGAATATCCTCAGCAACCTGGAGATTCAGGTAAGAGATTGTCGTAAAACATTGTCACATCCATACAGTCTAACAAAAAATCTTCTCTACTTTTCTTCTTGTGTGATAAAAACAAGATTTAACACGAAGTAAGTGCTAAATATGTGCCATAACTGATCACTCTTTAATACAATATGTCCATCAGAGATGCTAAAGCTCAGTAACATAAACATCAGGTAAATAATCGTCAAGGCAAGTTCATATAGCACCTTTCAAATTCAAATGAAAAAGAACCTGTGGAGTGTACTTCCCTCTTGTTCGCCCTGTGACCGCTGGGATAGGCTCCAGCATCCCCTGCGACCCTGTTTAAAGAGAAGTAGCTTAGATGATGGATGGATGGGTGGGAGCATGTAAAAGAGAATAGAAATTGAAAACATAATTTAAACCTGAGATTTAGAAGAGAACAAATAGGGAAAACATAATTTAAACCTGAGATATAGAAGAGAATAAATAGTGAAAACATAATTTAAACCTGAGATTTAGAAAAGAATAAATAGTGAAAACACAATTACAACAATCGATTTGCGAGATTTATGTGTAATTAATTAATAATTGAACTAGGCACAGTAACAAAACACTGGGAAAAACTAGGGCAGGGGAGAAGACAAGAACAAGACACAGGTGAACAAGATGACGAGGGGCTAAGGCTGAGACAAAGATAACAACAACAACAAACACACATGACACACAGGCACATGGCAAGCCGACAAATACATAGTCAACAAACAAGGACACGGTACAGGCACATGTTACAAAAATCCCCCTTTACCTAGGGCGCAGCTCCTAAAGCTCGTACATTTACTGACCATTGGAGTTGACAGGACATGAAGACTGGACACAAGGCATGACAGGAGACTGGACAAGGTGCATGGCAGTAGACCAGAAAGACAAATGGCTTAGGGACTGCACACATGGCTTGACAGGAGATTAGACAAAAGAAAGGACAGAGGACTGAACAGGTGGCTAGAACAGGTAAAAGAAGGTGGATGGGGACAAGGATCACAGCAGACAAATGAGACTCTGGTGTCAACATGACTGGAGACAGGAGCAGAGACAGGAGCAGAGACAGGAACTGGCACATGAAGGACTGGGCTTGATATGGAACTGAGATGAGGAACCTGGAGACTGGGCCCAGGAAACTTGCAGGCCATTGGTGAGGGACCAGGAGACTGAGACGCTGCCGAGGGACCAAGTGACTGGGAGACTGGCAACAAGGAACCAGGAGACTGTCAATGAGGGACCAGGAGACTGGGAGGCCTGTGTGAAAGGACCAGGAGACTGAATGCCTGGCAACACAGACAGTGATGAGGACCAGCGAAATGCTCTCCAGTGTAGGCACTGGTGATGCAGGTAGCAAAATGATGCATCAGCAGGGTACTCTCTGGAGCAGCAGGAATCTCTGGAGAGACCTTGATGATATTTTTAGCTTTCCTTACTCTCCTCTGTGGGGTGTTGCCATCCAAATCGGTGCAGTTTCCATATTATGCCATGATACAGCTGCAAAGAATGCTCTGTGTAGTACCTCTATAGAACGTAGTGAGAATGGGGTGTGGGGGTTAAAATCTCTTTTGTCTCCGTAGAAAGTAGAAATGCTGCTGGATTTTTATGGTGATGGAGCTCATGTGAGATTCTCTGTGATGTGAACACCAAGGACCTGGGTCCTCTGGATGATCTCCACTGGGGAGTCGTTGAGTCGTTCAGTGGAAAGTGATCATGTCGTGCCTTTTTGAAATCAAAAACCATTTCTTTTGTTTTGTCCACATTCAAAGAAAGGTATTTTGGCTCTGCACCAGTCCGTTAGCCATTGCACCTCATGTCTGCTGCTTCATCATTCCCACAGATCAAACCCATCACAGTCAGCAAACTTGATAATGTGGTTTGAACTGTGCATTGCTGCACAGTCATGGGTCAGCAGGGTGAACAGCAGATGCTAAGGAATGATGGTGTTGAACAGCATCCTTACACAAGAATCAGAAACAGAAAACTTTATTGATACCGGAGGAAATTGTTTAAGTGTCCTTCATGTCCAAGTGGGTGAGGGACAGGCAAAGGGTGGTAGTGATGGTATAATCCATTGAGAGGTTGAGATGATATTCAAACTGTTTGGGGCCCAATGAGTTTTAGCCCCCGAGTTGCAAGGGCCCCTATTAGTATTTTTTTTAATTTTGGTATACCAGTTACCAACAGTTACAAACAGTTATATCACAACATTTTACCCCAAAATAGATTACCCTGAATTGTTCAGATCAGCGATACATTAAAATGAATTTGATTTATATTTATGTGATTTCATGTATATGTTGTTCCTTGTAGATATTTAATTGTTGTTTTGCTGTATTTATCAAGTAATTGATCACATTTACATAAATACAAAATAATATAGCTGAGATGGGAGGGGACCCCCAAGGTAGGATGTTGCTTATGGCCCCCAAATGTTCAGAAATAGCCCTGACTGTGCTGTTGTAACAAAACCTTGCATGCTTATACATTTTCAGGATTTTTAGGCAATTCGTAAAACCAAAGCAACACGCAAAGTGAAAGTCACCACTTATATCAACTGAAGCTACTGTACACATCTGCCTTCCTAACAAATGTAATGTTTTTTTTATATGACAGCACAAATGTTACAAAGAAAACCAAAGTGGACTGGAAAAGGACTGGAGGAAGGCTTAAGTTGCCATGTCCTAGGTTAGATAAAACTAAACTTACAGGAAGTGTAACTAAACTAGAAGAGACAGCCATGACAAACACAACCAAAAGGGTTATGAGAGACTGTTGACAAAACTTGATATGACCGCGACAATATATGTGTTAGGTTCCTTTTTTGTTTCTGTTGTGCAGGGAGAAAAAGAAGAGTCTCCAGAACCTGGATGCAAGGGCAAAGACACAAACAGTTTGGTCAAGACCCTGCAGCTCTATGGTCGCCTACTGCGAGGGCCACTGGAGCTCCTGATGATGGAGTTTTCACACATCTGCTCAGAGGGCACACGTTGACTTGCAGCTTCTGATGAATGTACTAAGGTCACTAGTCCAGTCGCAGTGAGCTTAAAGTTGCAGAAGTCCATAGACCATTTGAACAAGACCGTCCCCAGATGGGGAGATATGGATACTGAAACAACTGAAGCTTTAGAGCATTCACAGCACAACCATTAAACACAGCTGGAAGGTTGTCTATGCTAACTTTTGGTACAGTCAGCCTGGTTTCCACAGTGGAGTGGAGAACTTCCACTTCATAACATCCAGGTTACATAACAGAACAACCAGAGTATATTGGTTGTAGCTTGCTAATTCAAAGCATAGTAAAATGCTAGAGCAGCTATGAGATAGCACAAATGATAACAAGGTTTGATAAGAGTAGTGGTGCAATGCTGAACTGTCTGAGGTCCTTAATCAGATCTAGTCTTTGCTGGACTGGAACATGGCATTTGGCACTGTTATCGTTGTCAAAAATAGCTTTGCGCTTTTCAAATAACATGCCCAAATATTCCTACTGCCATGTTAGCTAGTGAGCTATCATTACATTAACAAATTTAATGGGCGACTGTAGAGCATGGCAAACTGTGAATAAAATCGAATGTTGTCGCTTTAATATCAAGTGCTAAAATCCAAACATGGACAGATAACCCTGTATAGGTGTGTATATGATAAATATGATCTCAGAGATGACTATACTTGTGTATCTTTACTTCCAGTCACATTATAGCCCTATTTGGGTCAGAGCATTTGAGTCTTATATGAAAATATATATTTTGTAAACTCAGTGTGCTCAATTAGCTACTCTACATTTTTTTAGCAGATCATTAGCTTGCAGTATTCACTAAACATTCCAGGCTTGGATTCAGTGGAGTTGTGCAGTGGAATGGCACGTGGCACCTGCCACCAGGATTGAAGAAAGTGACACAACTGTCTAAGTGTTAGCCTTTTAAGCCTGGAGTTCAGGAGAAAACTATTGACTTTGCTCTATCTGGGTGGATGCAATTGCCCTCCATCTTCACTCAGCATAATTCTAGGCACTGCAAACCTCTGTTAGCTGATAGCAGTAGCAGATGGCATTCTCCTCCGAGCATGCTGAGCTGTCCAGTGGTGGCGTGGTGGAGCTTCATGAGACTCAGAAGAAGTATGTGAAATTTTGTGGTTCCTTTGGATGGTGGAGTCCTAGCTAGTGGGTGGAACTTAACCTGACTATATTGGGGAGAAAGTGTGCGGAACTTGGATGTTCTCCCAGTGGTAGCGTAGGTTTCCTCCCTCAGTTGAATCTGGGATTCTAAATTAACAGTTGGTGTGAGTATGTGAGCGATTGATGCGTGTGTGTGTGTGTGTGTGTGTGTGTATGTATGTGCCCTATGGTGGACTAGCGCCTCGCCCAGTCCACCATTGGCCCCAGAATAAGCTCCAGGTACCTGTGACCCTAGTAAGGATTAAGCGATTACAGAAAATGAATGAATTAGAAACTTGGAGGTTTAAACACAGCTTTGATCAGTCTTGGAAGGTTTATTCTGTGCGCAATTTGCAATGCAGCTATACTTTGGCTCAATACCTCAGTCTTCCTGAATGGTTCAATGGCTGTGGGATGATAGAGGGACTGACTAAGTGATAGAAAGGAGACAGACAGTGTAGAATGCAGCTGTGCACTTTGGCTTCAGTATTAGTGTCGGTATTACACAACTGGTGCAAAAAAATGGCCAGTGGACATCTATGGGGAAAACGGAAGCACGGACGAATTAAAAAGAGAGCATGAAAGTGTTCTGGGAAGTTTAGTCATTGTACCTTTGAAGAAGAAGAAGGAACTAATTAACTTTAGCTAGTTTTCTAATAACAAGCACAATCTAGTGGCATTATTATATTTGCTAGGTGTTATTAGTAATTGCTATTGATAATTATTGTTACACTTGTCTGGATGCATGTTAACCACATTTATTTTTCTTTGTGTATTTCACTGAGACAGTTTTTTAACCTGACCTTTTACTTAACCCTGTGCAAAAGAAGTCTTATGGACTTGCGCCTCCTAGTGGCTGTAATGAAATAAATAATTTATTATCAAATGAGAATTTGAAGTGGCATCTTCTTCTTTTGAGTGTATAAAACGGTCTCTTTGTTGAACGTGTTGTATTTTGTGATTTTTTTCTTCAATAAATGTAATGCTTTATTTTTTCCTCAGTATTTACTAGACGGGATGATGTCCTCTGTACCCTAGTGTATTTTAAATAAAGTCTTATGCACCAATCTGTTAATTAAATAAAAATTTATTTATTATTAAATATATTGTTGCTGGAAGTGCAGGAGCGTTTCACACGTGACCAAAAGGTCAGACTGTAGTTCGTATATTTTGTAGTCCTCAATTTTTTCCCCCAAACATATAATGCATAACTTAAAAACAGACAGTTAAAAAAAAAAGAAAGAAAGATTGGCTTAGCAGACCTCACGTGATTCCAGGGGGACTGGCTTAAACTGTATTTATTATTAAAATTAATATCTTCCAGTGTTCTTAAACTAAAAGCAATACAAAAAGTAATAAACAATTACAGTTTCCATCAACTGTTCCGAGCTGTATTTAAAACTATTTTTTTCTTTCGAATCACAAAACAAATTCGTGTGTGTTTTATAGTCGCACATATGCGTGTGTGTTTTATAGTCATTTTTATTTTCATTGACTTTTATTTTGGAGAAAAGTCATATGACTCGCCAGCTCATTTCACTGAGCTGCTTTGGGGCAAATCTAGAGGAACCGAAAAATCAGAGCAAAACTCTTTTCCGTGTGTGTTGAAGAGTGTAGTGGAGGAAAGTGGAGAGAACTGTTTGAGATCTTTTGCAAAAATTCTACATTGTTAGTGTTTGCATCTTTAGTTGTGTTGTGTCTGAGACTGGTTTCCAGCTCTGTGGGCTCCTGTCAGACGGAGAGAGGGTAAGAGTCAGCATGGGCTTCTAACAGTGAAGAGCAGATCCACCGTCCTGTCACTTTCTTTCTGGATTAGTGAGAGGACAGTGTCAGTTCTGAAGGTGTGATTAGATCTTCAGATATAGATTTCCTTAAAAAGCACCCATAATGAGCGAACGGACTCCTCTCCTCCACTACCGGCTCTCAGCGAGTGTCAATGAATCCGGGGAGCATCACTCGGAGTCCGGTCAGGACGTCCTGGACCAGCCCCCCATCATGGTGCGCCGGAGGTCCACTCACAGCCAGCCCCAGAAACTCTCCACCTTTTTCGGAGTGGTCATTCCCACCTTACTGTCCATGTTCAGCGTAGTGGTGTTCTTACGCATAGGTAAGTGCTCCCTTTGCTACACTATATGGACAGAAATATTGGGACACACCTGTTTTTCACGGTTTGGGCTTGGCCCATTACTTCCAAGCAATGCTATATATTCCACGCTATACTATATATTGCATGAACCATGTAGAAAGTTTCACACACAGTTAAAGCTTGGCAGAACTATTGTGCCATTTTAGGATTCACAAAATATATACACTGTGGAAAAAAGTATTGGGACCCTTTTTTCAGGGTTTGAGCTAGCCCACATTACTTCCAGTGAAGGTATGCTGAAACATTAATATTGAATATTGCCCAAGACATTTTGGAAAACGCCAGTTTGGGGAAGAACCTTTTCTTTTCCAACATGACTGAGCCTCTGTGGACAAAGCAAGGTCCATAAAGTCATGTTTGGATGAGTTTAATGTGGAAGAACTTGACTGGCCCGCACAGAGCCCTGACCTCAACCCCATCCAACACCTTTGGGGTGAACTGGAACGAAAACTACGAGCCAGGACTTCTTGTCCAACATCTGTGCCTGACCTCAGAATGTTTTACAGAATGAATGGGCACAAATTCCCACAGAAACTCCAATTTCTTGTGGAAAGCCTTCCAAGAAGAGTGGAAGCTGTTATAGCTGCAAAGAGGGGACCAACTCCATATTAAAGTCTCTGTATTTAGACATAGTTTCATTAAAGTCCCTGAAGCGTCCCAATACTTTTGTCCATATAGTGTGTCTTTGTGTATAAACAGAATAGAGAAGAGCGTCTTTACAGCACCCATGTGCAGGCAAGCAGAATCTTTATTACTGTACTTCGGTGCAGCTTGTTTGTATATGTAGATTTTTGTGAGGACCTGACAGTGATAAAATGAAAATATTTGACATTTGTTGGCGCTTGTGGTTTCTGTGTTCATTAAAAAATTGTTTTATTAGGGAGATCTTTTCGCAATTTAATATGTGTGTGAGAGAAACGTTTTGGATACTCTTTGTTCGCGATTCTCTCTTTTCACCCTCTCATTTATGTATGGAAGAGCATGGAAATACCCTCCAATTACAGGAATGCGTGCTGGTGTGTGGGTGTGCAGGGTGCGGGAAAGAGAAAGAGAAACAAAACTTCCTTATATTGCCATTAGCTTGGCTGGCAGCATTGACTGTTTTGTTAGACGCTTTTTTGTATTTGTATTTCTGTATTTTTCCTTATATTAGCACTGCTGTATACATTAATTTTTGTCATATTTTTTTAACAATTCAGAAGCAAACCATACTTTTAGAGGTAAATGTTTATTTCAGCCCATAAATATCAAGCAAGGAAAAAACACGCTTCACTGAAATGAAGACAAACACACTCACACAGTTCCAGCTGTATTTACTTAATGCAACTTATAACATCCAAGTGAAAAGTGACAATCCAACAGTAAAAAAACATTCGCTGAGGTGGATAAAGGGTAACCCCCTCCCAAAAATAACTAATCATCTTCTCCACTGCACACCAAGCTAATTGGCTTCCACCTGTGATCAACTGTAATTGTTTTGATCAGTTCGGCATAAAAGCAGTTGTTCCTGGGACATTCCATTGCTTGGTAATGCAACTGAAAGCAAAAGTATGGGCGGCAAGACACTTTCAAAAGATCTCAGGGATGAAGTTGTAGACAGTTCAAATGCTTTTTCAATCCCTAGAAGCACAGTGAAGTCTATATTTAAGTGGAAAGTGTTTTTACCACTAGTACCCTTTCTGGATCAGTCTCTCCAGACTGAATGGAAGAGTGAGGAGGAAACTGGTCAGAGTGGCTACCAAGAGGCCTTTGGCAATTTTGCTACAGGAATTTATGGCAGAGAGTGGTCATTGTGCATGTGACAACAATAAGTGTTCCACAATTGTTAATGTATGGTAGGGTTGTAAGAAAAAAAGCCCCTCCTCAGGAAAGACTATATTAAGTCTAGATTTTGTCTGACCAAATGCACCTTTAAGATTTTGAGGCAAAGTGTAAAAAGATGAGACCAAAATCAAACTATTTGGCCTCAACACCAAATGGGACATTTGACAGAAAACCAATACACCTCACCATCCAAAGAACACTAAGCCTGTAGTAATAAAGTATGGTGGTGGTAGTGTCCTGTTGTGGGGGTGTTTCTCTGCAGAAGGGACTGGGGCACTTGTCCAGATAGAAGGAAAGAATGGGTTGAGCAAAATACCATCAAATTCTTGAAGAAAGCCTGCTGCCCTCTGCCAGAAAGCTGTCATTGAGAAGAAGATGCCATTCCACTATGACAAAGAATCAGAGCACACAACAAAATTAGTCACGTAGTGGCTGATGGATACAAAAGGTGAACATCCTTGTGTGGTCTAGTCAGAGCCCAGACTTTAACCCTATTTAAAACCTGTGGAATTACTTGAAAATTGCAATCCATGAACCGTCACCATCAAATTGAACTGAGCTTGAACAGTTCTGTAAAGAAGAGTGAGCAAATATTACATAATCTAGATGTTAATAGAGAGGTATTCCAACAGACTCAAGGTAGTAACTACAGCAACAGGTGGTTCCACAAAGTACGGACATAGTGGTGTGATGCTTTATCCATCTCAGTGATTTTTTAAAAATTGTTGCTATTATATAATTCACTTAGATGTTAGAAGCTGCATTAAAATACAACTGGGTCAGAGTCAGTGTGCATCTTTAGTTCAGGCTGCAAATCTACAAAATGTGAATATTTAGAAGGGGGGGGGGTTCTTTTCTATACCCACTGTAATCCTTTCTAGCACCCCTGTGAGATTCTAGTCCCATGTTAGTGCTAAATGCATTGCCTTTGTGTGTTCACATTTTCTGGCCATTCTAGATTAAACACGGCCTTTGAATCCCGTAAAAAACATTCCTGGTGTAGAGCTGCTACTAATTACTATCTGACACACACCCACTGGCCAGATCACTGCTCACAGTCAGTGGGGTATCTAGAGCTTCCAGAAGGTTTGTAGTGACATTTTCCCCTCATGAAATCAATCCCATCCGTAGTAAAAGAGAACGCCTCACTGCTGCTTCTTATTTATGTGGTTAATTTGACAGTCCAGCTAATGGATTAGCTCATCTGGCTCCATCTGCCCGGACACCACAGAAAAATTAAATCTGACTGGATAATTTTTTTTATTGGGTCTTTTTAATAATTAATGCCTGCTGTTTCCAAGCAAAACAGTTTCTGAAATTGTTTTATAAGATTTACGAAATTAGATTGGCAATGCAGAACTTGCTGAGTTTCCTGAATAAAGACTGAATCCCAGAAAATATGCCCTGCAGCTACAGTCTATAATACGTCTTGGTTGAGCCTCTAACAGAATGTTGTGTTTTTTCTCATTTAAAAAATAGTTCTTTAAACCAGTGTTCAACCACAGGTGGACAGGTGTCCATCCACATCCTTCCAAATGTGGGTGTTAGCTTTTAAAGGTTTGCTTTGACTGCCTTGGTGGTTAGTTTTCATCAAGAAAGACATACTAGGTGTGAAACCAAAATCTCTGCTGTGTGACTCGTGCTATCACAACAAACTCACTGATGTTGTATTTATTATTATTGTTAGTGGTTATTATTATTATTATTATTGTTAATGTTGTTCTTCTTCTTATTATTATTGGCCCAGTTGAAATTATGACGTTTAACACAGATTACCTGTAGTCTCCAGTGATGGGATTTTTCCTTCCTTAGTTTCTTCTGCTGAGTGCTGTGAGTTTTCCTTTAGTAGATTTTCTTTGACTGATCAGATCTTTCAGAGTATAGCATTTGGACCAAGTTTAAAAAATGTAAGTGTGGTGGTAAATAAGAGATATTGGTAAGGATCACACTAAATATGAGATTTTACTGAGGGTCACACTACATATGAGATTTGGTGAGAGTAAAAGTAAGAAAGAGATTTTGGTGAGGGTAAGAGTGAATAAAAGATTTGGTGAAGGTAAGAGTAAATATGAGATCTGGTGAAGGTAAGAGTAAATAAGAGATTTGATGAGGGTACGAGTAAATATGAGATTAAACCAGGGAGCTTGGAGCCCCAAACCTGTTTGCTGTTGTGAGCTCAGTGCTGAAAAAGGAAACGACTCTTAAGGCTGCAGTTTAAAAGTTGCATATCACCCTCAGTTCTGCTTTCCATGATTAGAACAGGGTGAGCTAGCGTGGCAACTTATAAACTCCAAAATTAAACCAATTTATAAACTCCAAAACGGGTCACATATAAAAGTTAGCTGGCCATGAGTGGCAGATTCACACAGCAGAGCTTCAGCCTTACTATTAGCACTCTTGTGTCATATTCTGAATGTATTTAGAACTGAAGAATCAGGCCTGGTAAAAATTTTGGTTAATTATTGTTTGTATGTTTTATTGTTTTTTTGGGGGGTTATTTTGAGAACAAAAATCATACATGTTCAGAAATACCAGCGAGTATTTGAGGCCTACCAAATGAAATTCAGCCCTAGTATCTTACCATAAATCTCAAGTGGATCATGCTTTCTAATAAGTGCATTGAGCTGCTGAAAAAGTGAGCTGGTCTTTTTCTGTTGAATCTTGTGTACTCCAGTAATGCGTTGCAGTTTAAACGGATTAACCCATGTGACCTACATTTAGATAGAGTGCGTGCTCTGTTCTGGCTGAGGAGACAACCTGAAAACCACAGACTTTTCTGTGACCCACTGAGAAATCAGTTCCCCTGGGTTCTCAAGGAAAAGTAAAACTATCCATGTCTGTATTAGGGAATGACTGTGAATTCCTTCATCTCATCATGGCTTCATGAAGACAAACTAACACCATAGCGTTTACAGTAAACATGAAAACTCTCTGGATCACACGGTTGTAGCAGGTGGAGTGTAAGCCATGGTTGTAGGTTTCAGTCCCATTTAAGGCAAAAGAATGGTGACATTCAAGCTTTAGCCTCTTTCAAAGTGAATAATGTCAGATCTGAACTACTGAACATTTGTCAGGTCTGGGTTCAGTAACTGTGGGCGGCCGCTAGAGGCCACCAAGGATTCAGTTTTGTTTATTCCTGAGCACACTGGATTTGAGTAAATAATTATTTGGGTCAGCTGCCGGTGTGCTCAGAACTAAGTGGGTTTATGTTCTGATTGGGTGTTGGTGTTTTTGTGTTAAGTATTTAAGTTAGTTTGAGTTGGACCTCAGGGTCAGTCCCCCGTCACCCTGGTTTTGTGTGCCTTTTGTTTTTGGAATTTTGAAAATAAACAAAGAAGCAAAAATGGAAGTCTGCCTCCGCACCTGCCCTCATTCAGGAAAAAAGGGAAAACTTGACAACATTCAATATGTTCAGTCAAATTTGCAGGTTAGTTTTGTTGCTGTGCCTTTAAGACTGATTTACACTATAAACACTATATACACTGGACATAAGTATTGCGACACACCAGTTTTTCAGGGCACTATAGGCCGCTTAGTTCTGTTAGCCATAGTTGGCCTATCTGTCAGTAATCTTATTCATGAAGGTCTACTCTTGTTCTGCAACCCCATAAAGACTTTCTTGCCGGGTCGACCTGAAGGGGATGGGTTCCCCTTTTGAGTCTTGGTTCTTCCCGAGGTTTCTTCCTCCAGCTGTGGGAGTTTTTCCTCGCCTCTGTCACCTTTGGCTTACTCACTAGGGACTCGGACCTGGACTCTGTACAGCTGCTTTGTGAAAACTTGGTTGTAAAAAACGGTATATAAATAAAATTGAATTGAATTAATTCCAGTGAAGTAATTAAGCAATCTTAATGTTTCACCCTACCAGACATTTTGAACAACATGCTTCCAACTTTGTAGACACAGTTTGGGGAAGAACCTTTTCTATTCCAGCATGTCCCCAGTGCACAAAGCAAGGTCCATAAAGACATGGTTGAATAAGTTCGCTGTGGAAGAACTTGACTGGCTGCACAGAACCCCGACCTCAACCACATCCAACACCTTTGGGATGAACTGGAACGGAGATTGTGAGCCAGACCTTCTCGTCCAGCATCAGTGCCTGATCTCATAAATGCTGTACAGAATGAATGGGCACAAATTCCCACAGAAACTCTCCAAAATTTTGTGGAAAGCCTTCCAAGAAGAGTGGAAGGTGTTATAGCTGCAAAGAGGGGACCAGCTCCATTTAAAGTCTATGAATTTGAATACAATGTCATTGAAGTTCCTGGTGATGTGATGGTCAATACTTTTGTCCATATTGTGTAAATGAGTGTAAGAAATTGACCCTTAAGTGAATGCAAATTATGATCCTTTAAATGTCTTTCATATGTGCTGGATTTCTACTGTAACGTTTAGAAAGGTACATACTGTAGTTGTGATAAATTGCTTAACTTGTTTGAGCCAGCTTATTGCATTTGGAAATTTACTGGTTAAATGGCAGCCTGTGACTAGTCAGATGCTTTGAAGCAGACCCTTCCAAACTGGGCAGCTTTTTAGCTCTTCACGTTTTATTTGCATGTGAACCCTATGAATTATTTAAAAATAATGTTATTTAGTTTTCTGTGGAGTTCAGACTGTATTGCTGATATATTGTTAAAGAGGAGGGGGGTTTATATAGGGCATTTACATTTAATGGAATTTTTTCTTAACTGGCATAACTGTTCATAACAAGGTTTTGCTGTATTGCTGGGAGTACTGATGCTGTGACAACAAATTAGCTAGTTATTAGTGTGTTAAAGTCTCACACACACACACACACACACACCCCCACACACCATGGTCTCGTCTCGTGAGTCTGGGCTGTTGAGCAGAGACGTCTGTTAATGAGGTCAGCTGTGAGAAAATGTTGGACACGCTGCCTCAGTCAGAGTACCATGTGGCCACATGAAGTACAGATTACCTTCAGGGGGTTGTAAGGGCTGCTTGGGTTTACACACACACACACACGCGCACACAAACTTGCTCCCTCCCTGTAGAGGTTCTAATTCCAACTATAGTCTCACGCCATTAATCACGCTCACATGATGGACTGTTTGGTCCAATGTGCAGACACATTCTTATCCGGTAACGCTGCTTGTGTTGTACTGACCGGTGTGTGTTTCTCTTCTTTATTTCTCTAGCCCATTGAAAACAGGGCCATGGTAAGATGCAGAGTATTATCGCATGTTTTGGGCTTGTGGCTTGTGTGTGAGTGGACACTGTGTACACATCCCCTTCCCCAATTGTTGTGCATGTATTATAGTTTGTGTGAAAATATTTCTGTAATCAGGGGCTCTGTTAGGCTCTGTGGTTGCCATGTGGGTGTGCAAGTGAAATAATGCCCACCCCCCTATATGTGTGTGTGTGTGTGTGTGTGTGTGTGTGTTTGTATGTGTGTGTGTGTGTGTGTGTGTGTGTGTGTGTGTGTGTGT
>JBBJLS010000006.1:4861160-4883470 GCA_037577275.1 Bryconaethiops microstoma | reverse complement strand
TAGAAGTAGCAGTAGCTGTAGTAGTAGTAGCAGCAGCAGTAGTAGTAGTAGCACTAGTAGTAGTAGCAGCAGTAGTAGTAGTAGTAACACATTAGTAGCAGTAGTAGCAGCACTAGTAGTAGTAGTAGTAGTAGCAGCAGCAGTAGTAGTAGTAGTAGTAACAGTATTAGTTGCAGTAGTAGAAGTAGTAGCAGCAATAGTAGTAGCAGTAGTAGTAGGGGTGGTGGTAGTAATGATAGTGGTAGTAGTGATAGTAACAGTAGTAATAGTGCTTATGATTATGGCATTAGTAGTAATAAGTTTAGTATTGATATTGGTAGTAGCAGTAGTAGAAGTAGTGATGGTCATAGTAGTAGTGATGTTGGTATTGATAGTAGTAGTAGTAGCAGTAGTAGTTGTAGTAACAGTAGTAGTAATAGTAAATGTAGAGTAAGTGTTAGTAGTGGTGATGGTAGTGATAATAGTGGGACAATTAGTATGTAGAAAAAAGGAAAGCTGGGCCGTTTGTAGAATGTAAGAGGTTTTGAGTGTGTCATCTGAACTCAGTGTCTTACTCAGCTCTGACTTTCAGCCAATAATTAAAGGCATGTATCTAAACAACAGGAAATGTATGTTGTGGTGGTAGAAGCATTTAGATCTCTCACAGATCTCCTTAATGCCCAGCAGCGATCGATATCCTTTTTAAAACAAATGGACATCTCCAAAAGCCCAGATGGCCACTTTCCCAATTATAAGCCTGGGTGGATTTTTATTCTTGTTTCTGGCAAATCTGTTTGGCTGTAAGTTTTGAGTAACAACTTTAAGTGGAGAAGCCCTATTTTCCTTTTTTCCTCCTTTTTGCCTTTCCTTTCTTTCTTTCTATTTTTCTTTCTTTCTTTCTTTACTGGAGAACTCAAATGAATGAAACATATGATGTCGAGTAGTAATAACACATTTCACTATGAAAATTGTGAATGGCTTTAAAGGGTGGAAATATAAACACATATTTTCCTCTGTGTTACACTGTGCTTGTAAAGAACGAATCAAGTTGACTCACAAAGAAAAAATATTACTAGCATCAGTTAATGAAATTACATCCTGTGGTTTTTGTTTGTAGTAGAAACACATCAGACACTGATTAACATTCATTCGCCTTACACACAAGGCCAATGGAGAAAACAAAAAAAACCCCAAAAAAGCAGTTAGTTTCACAAAAACAAAAACCAAAGAAGCGGGAAACCTCAACAGATTTTAATAATTTGATCGATATCACAATTATGTTTGTAAGGCCACATTTTATTATGATCTGAATTTGACGAGAAATTATTGTGTGTACAATCTCGCTTGCAAGTGTTTGTCATTTGTTTAAGTAAGAGAGTGCAAAATGTAAAGTGAAGCTGCATCTCTATTGTACTACATATGTTGATGCATTAATATAATGTAACAAAAGAGAACCGTAACTGCTCTAGGAGTTAAAGGGGCTGGAGTGTGTGCAGAAACATCAACATGCTCTGTTTCTATTTATGACCTCAGAGCATAGTACCTAGTGTTACACACATGGCAGTGCTTTGATTGATACGGCTGCTGTAGTTCAAATTCTTTGTGGAAATACCCAAAACATGCCAGTTGTAAAGTGATTTGTGTCTGGGATTTCAGAGTTCCACATTCTTGGATCCACCCGGTACAAACAGAGAACCCACCCCGGCGGGCGAGGGTGTGTTTCTGTTCTAGCCGGGATGAGTGAGTGTGAGGGAGAGGGAAAGAAGGGAAGAACGAAATGCAGCTGTCAACATGCTCTTATGCTGAACAGATGTGTGGCCACGCCCCCTGTCCTTCTCCCTAGCCTGCAGTCAACAGCGAGCATGCTCTTTCAGAAGCAAAACAATCATTGGGAGTAAATTTTTGGAATGCCTCGGACACTTGTGGCAGCCATCGCATGTTAAGGCCAAGTTGTAGTTAGTGCGGCGCGATGTGCAGTAAAGCAGCTTGGCTGCGAGGCTTCTGGTTTAACAGGAATGTGACTGCAAACACTGCGGACGGAGGAGGTGAAGGATAGGAAGCTGTGTTTACCCTTCCAGAGTTGATTTAAATCTGTGTGCTGGCTGGAGTGCGTTCACAGCGCACAGCTGGAGCGTGTCTGCAGTAGTGTGCGAGAGACGGAGTTTCTGAAAGACACGATCAGGCAGTAAACTGAAAACCCAGCTCCAATCTTTCACACTTGTCAAGATCGGAGGTCTTACATAACGGTGAAATTCATGCTATCGGTTACTCGACAGAGCCCAAAACACAAGGCGTTTCCCTGAAAGCGATGCACGGGCCTATTGTAGTGTAGAAGCAAAAGTTTTGTACCATAGAAGCGTAGATTTTACAACTCACTCTCTGTGGGAGGATCGCGGATTAACTGTAGAATTGCTTGCCGACGTGAATGCAGCCATGCCTTGACCTTTTAACCCCGTTATCTTGACCAGGCCTTTTAACTTTAACACACTCTATGTCATTACCACTGAACCTTATACAAAGAGAACCTCAAAGCTGCTGCTACTGGAATTGTTTACTAAAACACCATAAAATAAAATTTACACGCTCTTCCACTTCCAACCCAGATGTGGTGGATCAGTCAAGAACCGGAGCTGCAAGGCTAGCACTGGCTATTCTGTTCTGTAGGGGAACTTTTTAAGTTTATTTAAATCACTACTTAAAAAGTCATTAGATAGTTTCTGAATCGGATTTGTGCAATATACAGCTAAACTGTTAAATCTGTTTAACTGACTGAATGTTACTGAATGTTAATCTCATTATCCTTTCATCAGCTGCTATCTTGTTGCATTTAATTTTACAGCATTCACACTAAGTCACTCTCATAAACAGTTTTGCACTACTGATCTGTTGGTACAGATTAAGATTTTAGCACTTAGAATTCTCCGCTGGATCTCACACTGTCCTGAAGCTTGAGTGTTTCTTCAAACTGCAGAATGTAATGTCATGCTGGTACAGTACATGAAATCTTTACGTACAGCAGCGTCAGCGTTACCACACGTATGTGGTTTAGGACTCGGTGTGACTTACTGTGAGCTATAAAAATGAACAAATCTTCATTTTTCAGCCAAATGCTGTGGGTAGCCTTTTTTTATTGTTTTAACAAAAAGATTGCTGCTCAACTCTTGCGACAGTGACCTCTACGGCTGCCCATAGTGGTGAACTTTCATTCATTTTCACAGCTCATGGTCATATTGTGTCCTCAAACATGTCCAGATCTGCTCCACTTTAATGAAGACTAGGCTTCAGATTGAGGGAGGTTTTGAGTGTGTGTCGCATCTCCCGTTTTAAACCGAGACAGCAACATTTTTGAACAAACACGTCTTTGGCTGATCGACTACATTCGGGGTAAACAACAAAGGCCCACACTCACTTCTCCTGTGCCGGTAAATGACAGTGAAGGATGAATCTGGTGAAAAGATGGAATGCAAGATAAAAAATAGTATGGGGAAGTAAAAAGTTGGAAAAACCAGCAGCAGCAAAGATCCTTTCACAAGATAAGCTGAATAATGCACGGTAAATTACCATTCGATCGCGGTCTCATGCCATGTCTTGTTTCAAAATTTCGCAATAAACGTCTCTCCATTAACCGGTGAACACTAATGACACATATTGAGCAATTGGCTGTTTTTCACAACGGCTCAAAACAACGGATTGATAAAGATCGCGGAATAAAGTGATTTATTGGACCTTCTTATGCGCGCAGACTATTTAGTCATTTAGTCAGCTCGCAAACAAACAACTGTGCTTAAAAAACAGAATTCTCATTGACTAAGGGTGCCTCTGGTTATTTTTTCTGCTTTGTCAGAGACGGAGGCAGGAGGAATGCTAACGAGATCGAAATCTCTACTGATTAGATCTTTCATCACTGAACTGCGGTCTACTTAAAACAACACCTGTTTTCTTGTCTTCATTTAGCCCCTTGTCATAAAAAGATAGAATAATCTGTAATGTAGTTTCTAACTGGAACCTATTATGTGCCAAACTAGTTTTGCTGTAGTAACATTTCTATTAGGAACGACGCTAATTATTTTAAACATCCGGAAGCTCAAAGCTTGTCCACCAAAGCCTTCATCTTTGATGTGCAGATCAACTTCATTGATTATCAGGTAGGCAAACGCATGTCTACATCTGCTCGTTTAGGGGCCGTTTCGTGCTGCCTTTTCTTTGGCGGTTCTTCTAACTGCGGCCATTAGTGAACAGCGGTGTCAGCAGTGTTTGAAGTGGCATATGTGGTGGCTGTTTGTTAACCACTACAGCCTCTGGGCATGGCTACATAGTACCTGGGTCCAATTGGCTGTCAAGCTCTCAAGTGCGTAGCGCTTTCAGTGGTCAGCCATGAGGCCGGTGGGGAGTGTGTTACGCTGTAATCTCCACTTAGATGACTCATGCTATGACCTGAGGGAGAAGAGTTTACAATGGCAAGATGGCCCCATCAAGCAGAGCCTTGAGGATCAAACCTGGTCGAGCCAGCTGAGCTGATTGGTCGCTCTCTGAAAGGATAAACGCTTTGAGGACAAGAGCATGATGACAGAATATGCGGGGCGCCAGTCTTTTATCACTGTCTTGCCACAGTAAGGGGAGCAGTTGTGTTGGTCTAACCTCTTTGCTTCACGAGTGAATGACTGCAACATTTGAATCACTGTAAATTAAAAAAAAGAAAAAGAAAAGAAAAATGACCTAAAGCTACATATTATAAAAACCTACATGGTACATATTTTGTCTCATGGGAAATATATGTCATTTGGTACCGGGCAGCACAGAAAGACAGAACGAAAATATTTGGTGGATTATCAGAGTCTGAAAGATCTTTTATTTTGAATAAAAGGTTTTGTCTCGGACACGTGATACGGTAGATCATAAATTTAGCCCACAAGCTAGCATTAGTGAAAAACAAATGCACTTTGTTTCTATACGGCTCCATGAAAATATTGTTTTACATGAAACTGGCCCGCGGCACAGAACGGGTTGGGGGCCGCTCTTTTAAATGACTAAATGTAAATGGACAAAATCTCTTTTTGTAACGTGAGAAGAGTCTGTATGACTGCAGGAGGATGGAGAACTCAGAACTGGGCCTGGAGTTCTGGGCTGCCTCTGCTTTAAATTATGGTATAGCTTTTATCTAATAAGAAATATGTGCTTGCAGTATTTGCACTAGTCACTTAGGATAAAAGTGTCTTCCACATGACTGAATGTAAATGTGTTAAATCTCTTCTTGCCTTTTAAGGGGGTTGTAGTGTGAGAAGAGTCTGTATGACTCTGAGAACTTGGCCTGAAGTTCTGGACAGCTTCTGCTTTAAGCCAGGAGGCCAAAACTCCATTTTAGGAGATCAGAGATAAGTCTGAGGAACAGAGAGCCCATAAGCAGGTGATGGGGTGTGAAAACTACACTATATCTGAACTATGATCTGAAGGAGTTTGGGTGGAGAACATTGACATAAGCTCCTAAAAGCCATAGCCTAGTTATTTCATAACTCCATTTAACTATGAGAATTTATTTTCCCATTCTGTTTCAGAGATATCAGGTTTTGGACAGACGATGATGAATTGTACCATTAGATTTGCAATGTTTAATCCTATCTGGATCCTATTTTGGTCAACCATGAAGGTACTGGAAAGCATAAGATCAGTGTTATGGACTTAAGGTGATTTAGCACGTCCAGCTTTTCTATGATGATATAATCCCGGTTTTATTTATAGTAATCCAGAGGCCAAAACTCCGTCTGAAATTCTTTAAGAATGCATAAAATGGCAACGGAGACATTCATCTATTTTGACACTGTCAGTCAAATCTGAACGCCTTTGTTTTCTTGCTCGGCAGCTGTATTGCCCTTGCCTTGTTTTTATTTGTCATGTCATTTGTCATTTGGTTACCTTCATCCAAAGTCAAATCAGAAGTAGGACCTCCCCGAGTCATACAGGGACATGCCTGGGAGTGAAAGAAGAAAGAGGAGAAAAAATCCACAAGCACAGAACATCCATCGCTTTGACTACGAGCAGATCATTCCCTCTTTATGCACGCCTGAGGTCGACTTTATCATTCACTTCATACGAGCATGGAGCGCTGCCGTGAGAGGACCTTGAAGCATTACTCTCGCCAGATCTGATCAAATCAAAAACGGAACAGAAGCCGATGCCTTATCTCTTAAGATACAGCATTTCCCCTCTCCTCAGAAAGCAAACAGAGAAAGAGGGAGAGAGAGACGGCATTGCAAATCATTTGATTACTCTAGGCTCAAATGGAAGAGAAGCAGTGCCGCCTCTACCCCGGGAGCTCTGCATTGCACGTAAAAATCACATTAAAGCCTGCGGCTTCTACATTTGTTTTAAGATTTCAAAATAATTAACTGAGCTAAATGCTGTTATGGATGCGGAATGGGATTAAATGGAACATTAAGAGTTCCTTAGATTGAAGACAAAGCCGAACAGAAATGACTTTTCTCTGTGATTTGACTCACTCTGTATTTGTTTTCTCCTTCTTTCTGTTGCATTTAAGCATTATGTTCTGTATCCGGGCCTATGCCTCAGACAGACAGACATAGACAGACAGACACAGAAATAGAGTACGATTAACAGCCATACATAAGACACATACTGTAAGTCAGAAGAGCACTACTCTCAGAACAAAGGATTCTACATAGTACCTAAAAGGTTGATTTTAACAATAACAGGACCTTTGGTGCCGTATGTGACCAGTTCTTTTTTCACGGACCACATGCAATAGGTTCATTATCATAGAGAAGACGCAAAGAGCCATTTAAATAGCATTTAAATATTACAGTGAAGGAGGTTCTTCAAGGGTTCTTGAACAAAGGCAACGGTTATATAGAACCATGCCAACTCAAAGAATGTCTAATGTCCTTTGACGGGTTAACCACTTCTTCTCCTTATATACAGTTACTTAATCCCTCATTTAAGGCTTAAGAAAGGTTCTATATACCACTAAAATGTGTTCCGTGATTGAAGCCATAGAACCTTTTTGCAACATATACACCCCATTAGATTCACTAAAAACCTCCTGAAGAACCATGCAGGTTCTGAATACCCCTTTTTATTCTAGAACACATTAGATGGAATAGACTAAACTAAACTATATAAATAAAATAATATACTAAATACAACAAAATAATAGAAAAGGGTGAATCCGTAAGTAAACGAACAAACACATAAATAAACGGAAATATGAATATAATTGCAGAGTTGAGCATGTGGGGTATTCAGCTCTGAAACATGATGCAGTCTGCTTGGCCACTCTAGAGTGTTTGGCTTGGGGCAAGGGCGGTTTGGCAGATGTTGGCCAACCCTTCTAGCCGTGTGCTGGAGGACGAGCGAAGCTGCGTTGAGGGAGACATGCCCTTTCCTCCACAGCTCCATATGCTCCAAACCCTGAAGACACACAGCAATCAGCTGCCAGTTACTCCACCCCATACATTGACCGAACCCCACTGGAGCATTTTACTGTAAATGCGGTCCATAATGCCCTGCTAACGGCAGGCTCCGGAGCGGGCCATGAGTCACATGAGTGGCCGAGTAGTCTTCGGGACATCCCTTTGTAATAACCTTTTGTTAATATCACTCGAATGGTCCTTGTGGTAATCACATTCTGGATTGGCATGAAAAGGTGGAACACTCCACAGCTAGGCTCTTGGCCACAGAAGGATCTAATTAACTCATTCTGAGTTTCATTACTGTGGAGGGCTCTCAGCTAGCATTGTGGTTCAAGTGTATAATTGTCATATTAGAGTCGATGCCTCTGGGAGATCAAGTAGTGTTTCAATCAGGCCGTGTTGGAGGTGGCTTCAGGCGGAAAGGGGAAGTGACTGACGTTGTCCTAGTTGCTTTCGTTGTATGTCTTATTAACCAGGAAAAATCTTGTTACATCTGTTCACTTTAATCTCTTGCTCTCTTCTTTCTCTCTCTCCGTCTCTCTCGCTCTCGCTCACTCGCGTGTCCCACTTACATCAGGTGAGAATAATACGAAATGAAGACATCAAGCTTGAGATGTCAGCACAAAAAGAGCATGACAGTGTTTGTTTGTTTGTTGTTTTTTCTCCATCTCACTCGTCTTTTGAAGATGTAGATGCCCCAGCTTATGCCTGACACTCCCAGCCCCCCGGTGCAACTGAGCTGGGTTTGTGTGAGTGACGCCGTGTTTGAAATGGTCCTCTAAGTCCAAATCCCTGAAATCAGGAGCCCTGAGTCATTATTCTCTGCGGTGGAAAATCCAGAGTTTCATGTAGAAGACTATTATAGGGAAAATTAGTGGACCATTAAACACTGTTCTCAGAACCGGGAAATCAAGGAAACAACCCACCTCATATAATATGATGCTCTACTTTTTAAGTGTGAGATGTCATAGGGTTGGGGTTAAAACACTTATAATATAACATTAATATAACACTGTATAACCATATAACAGTATAAAAATAAAAACAATTTATGTTAAACTGCTACTGATCATTTGCACATATAAAGCACACAATTACATTCCAGTATCCCGTTTGCTTTCCACTTGACTGCAATATTTGCACAATGTTAAAAAATGATCCGTGTACTAAATTGGACTATTTACTTCTAGTTCAGCGTTCAGATTTATGGGGTTTGAGCCACAACAACATAAAAAAAGAAGAACTTTGGCAAACACTATCAATTATTGTCCTGTTAATCAGCCTGTGGCATTTCATGACTGACTTTGATTTCCTTCTCCCCTGCTAACGCTCTCATGGTGTAGAGAAGATGGATTTTGTCAAGCACTTGCTCCTCTAAAGGACTCTGCGTGATACTTTAGAAAACTATTCTGTTTTAGGAGATGGATGGAGATTGCAGGGAGCCTCGCATACACATTCAGCTCTGATGCACATTTAATGGTCAAAGCACACCTACTCAAAGAACACTTTTCTAAAGGTACCAATTTTCAGTGAGCCCATGAATACTGGCAAAATCAACTCTAAGGTGTAAAATCCCCATTTGAATAGCTACCAGGATGAATGCAAGTAAGTCTGTTAAAAAAAGTAAGTAAGTCTGGAAGCGGTTACCCAGAAGATTTACCAAAAATCTATCCCCTGATTACAATCCCCTGCACTGGAAAATATATACAACACTACTGTACTGAATGGTAATGGTTGTCTAATAAATTCCTACAAAGAAAAATAAAGAGCACTGTGTGGAACCTTTATATTGGAACAGAAATGGTCCATAATCATGGTTATCTACACTGGAATATTAGGAACACCATTTGAATTTTTTTTTATTACAGGAAACTGTAATAGGTACCTATTACTTTTACTTACATTGGAAAAATCAGGAACACAATAAAGGACACTATTATATGGAAGATAAATAGATTCCTATATCAATGTCTTACATGGGAAATTAGGAAAATTGAATAAAACACTTTATAGGTAACAGAAGTAGGTTCCTATTGCCATTCCTTACACTGGCAAATCCGGAACACTATAGGGAATATCATTTTTGCTTACTTTATTTGAGTAAATTTTGAAATTTGTGCCCTAACATTACACAGATTTGCTCTTCTTCCTGCGACAGAAGTCACATTCCTCCCTGCATGAATACAGAAAGGCTGAATCTTCAAACCAGACAGCACAATGCATACAAAACAGTGCATTATACAGTGAATAGGGCCTATGTTCTGACATTGCCCCAGTCTGGATTGCTGCAATGGGTCTTTTCCTCTCTTTTCCTTCCCTAATACTCATGTTCGGCGCTGGAGAGAATAGAGGAGCTGGCATCAAAGTCTAGCAGAGGAAGAGCAAAGCCATGCAAATAAAAACAAATAATGCCTTGTCTTTTTATGGCACTTCCTCTGAGCTGGGCTCTGCACATCTTGAGGAACATGGTAAACTTGTTTAAAGCTGCTTTGAGCTTTCCGTGCTCCTATTCCCCAGCGCGGCACAGCTTAAAGGAGGGCATTGATTTCTTTTGCTGTTCTTCGGGGAGGCTCGGGCTGACATATGGAGGAAACGAGTTGGGGGGTATAGTGGAGGGGAAAGGGGGTAGGGGCTGGGTGAGGTTCCCCTTTAGTGGAGCGTGCTCAGAGATGCTCACTGGCCTCCTAATGTCACTTCAGAAAGGCCTTCCTGATCTGCTGATTGCCTGAAAGTCAAGAGACTGACAGACTTTGCAGAGAAGAAGGGAAAAAAAAGAGTGAGGAGGGAGAAAAAAAAAAATCAAAAATCATCTGTGATTCTTTAGATATTCCACTTAGCCGGAACTCCGAGGGGGAGAGAGATACAGCACAAAGTGTAAGAAATGCAGATGATGAAGGGAGGGGGGAAAAAAGAGAAGGGATCAGAATGAAGTAAAGTGATTTGGCATTTCTCAATCCTCTCAGGCTGGCCTGACGCACTGTAAAATGCCTTGAGTGATTTCTGCTGTTCTGCTACAGATGTAAAGATGAATAGACAAAGGGCTCTAATGTTCACTAAGACCATTCAGAGATTTCCCATTTAAAGGGATTTCCCGTTAAAGGGGAATAATGCAGCACAGTAGGGGACCCAGAGGAAGGATTTAGAGATGCTGGCATTGACTTAGTCATTTTGTTCAGTGTCATTGTGCAGAGGGGCATTTAAAACCTTTGCTTTTTCCCTCCCTCTCTGGTTGCTGCCAGGAACAGGATTGCGGATTGCGCAAGTAGAAAGAATTCAGGTTTTTCTCCCCAGAAGCGAACGTAGCAATATTGAACAATCAGATTTATCCTCACCACAAATGTAGCTGACATGTTTGGCATCTGATGTTCTCTTTAATTTGGAGCTGAGGCTACATCCTCATACAAAGGACGTGTATGAATTCATCACACACTTGCCTCAGCCTGCACTGACTGGTTGAGTGACCTTAGATAGACTCGCTTTTGTGGCTCCTGGCACGGCATGGCACACTGTTGTCTTTATACATGGAGAACAGTTATGGGTGGAAGCTACATTGGCTTTGTAGTTCCAGTCAAAAAACGAAGAAACAAACCAGACACCAAATATGTCTTCGCTGACTGACTGCATTCAAATTGTGTACGTTTGATCCTTGTTTTATGGCACTTTAGATTTGTACTGGGAGGCTAAATTTAGCCTGTATAACCGTGCCAGAGAGAGAGGAGGCGGGGGGAAGACTGAAATCACGATCGTAGAGTGGAACAAGGCCTCTCTCTGGGTGGGTAGGATGGCCCTCCCTCTCCACCTGTTACTCACAGTGCAAGCCAGGATGAGCGTCTGTTAGCTGATAAATCAGAATTAGCTGATGTGCTTCTCCTCCAAACGTCCAAACTGTCCAATGATGTGGCATTAGCAGCAGTTTGACCCTTCAGTTTCAGCGTCCGCCTCAATGTGGAAATGTCTAAATTGGGGAAATAAGAACACCGAAGGGCTTTTTGGTATCTCTTTGGTACCAATTTACCATAAACACAGACCCAACATCACCAACAACAACGACAGCTTCCTAACCTCTAGTTGGTGGCCTGGTGCTTAGTGAGTTGCCCCTGTGATTAGAAGGCCCTGGGTTCGAATCCCAGGACTGCTAGTGGCACTTTGACCAAGGTTCCGTCCCCGAGTGCTACACTACTGGCTGCCCACTGCTTCACTCGAGTGAATGGGTTAAATGCAGAGAAAGAATTTCACTGTTCGCACCATGGTCTGGTGTGATTTCTTTATGTGTGACAAAAATGGCGACATTTTTACTGTTTTATGTTTTGCTCCTTGAAGCATATGATGTTCGCCAATAGCCAGTGGCTCAAAAGAGCAATATTACATAGGTTAGTTAAGTTGGTTTAGGTTAGTATGGTTAACTAAGCTGTTGTTTACTGTGCGTTCAAAATACAACCTTTTATCCTGTCAATCATAATGTGAACGTAACATTAATCAACATTAGTCTCAGCTTACACTATAGTTTGTAGTAGTGAAGCCTCTTCACACCAAAAGTTGAGATTTGAGGTCTGGTTTATACAATAAAATCTATGCAAAACACACCAACCTGCATGCCAATACACACAGAATCTGTTCAGTTTAATACAAATTGCTAAACTGGGGATCTTTAATGAGAAGCCACAGACTTTTATCTCCTGTTTCTCACTCTGGATGCAAGTATTTTTTAGACTGAGGGAGGGAGGGAGTAACCTATTTTATTCAATATTTATCAGTAGTACAGTAATACTGATACTTACTGTAACGTGTTAAATGTTAAATGTTCAGGTATTTACTGGAGAGGTTGCAACACCATCATGTCCTTGGAAATGACATCTGTGCAATGGAAGAAAAGTCAGATTGAATAGATAAAGTGAATGAGTCTGTATGAATGAGACAGAGAGAGGAATGAACATTCCAGGATCAGCTCCAGCTGCCTGTCTGACCCAGTCTTTCCAGTCCCAGTGGGCTGGTGTGTGTGTGTGTGTGTGTGTGTGTGTGTGTGTGTGTGTGTGTGTGTGTGTGTGTGTGGTGTACTCCCTCATTGGCGTGGTCAGTGTGTGTAAGGAGAAAGGATGACTAATGAAATCACAGTTTTATTCTGACCTTCACCTGCACCTCAAACAGACCTTTTGTAGCAACTATTATAGACAAATTCAATGGAACCCCATTCAATGGAATGAGAAACTATTGTGACATTTTCTTAGATTTGCTACATGATGTTGATTCTCCAGTTAAAAACGCTAAGCTAGCAAACAGATTTAAAACAACAACAAATGTCCCCCATTCACCAGCCACTACTTCCAGTCTGTGCTAACAGTGTGATCTTTCACACACACACACAACATTATTGTCATTTGAAATGACCAGCACAGTCTGTATTTAGCTATTTTGCAAGACTGTTGTCAAACAGTTGAATAAATTAATGAATTAAAACCACACTTTATTATACCATTACAATATTTCATTATAAAGTATATTGTTGAAAACTGTGATTAATTGAAAGTTGTTGAAAATTGTGAAAATGGGCTAGATTGGGTCAGAGCCAAACAGCAGGTCCAAGGAAGGACGGTGGGTAAACCAGTGAAGTGTGATGGTCTGGACAGTGTTCTGCTGGGAAACCTTGAGTCCTACCATTCATGAGGACGGGACTTTGACTACCTACTATCTACCTACATTGTTTCTGGCCAACTTAACCACTTGATGGCAACAATTATTCCTTAATGTCCGTCTGTTTCAGCAGGATAATGCTCCCTGACACACTGCAAACACAGTTCAGAGATGGTTTGAGGAACATGGGAAAGAGTTTGAGTTGTTGACTTGTGTTCATGTCGCCCAGATCTCAATGTGATCAAGCGTCTGTGAAACATGGTGAACAAAGTAGTCTGATCTATGGAGGGCCCACCTCTCAACTTACAGAACTTGTAGGATCTGGTGGTAAAGTCTTGGTGCAAGAAACCACAGCACACCTTCAGAGGACTTATGGAGTCCAAGCCCTGACAAATCAGAACTATTTTGGCAGCATTAATATATATTTGTATAATAATAAAGTATACAATCAATGGATTAACTCATCTGTGTTTGTAGCCTCGTCCTCTCACTTTGATCATGGATTCTTGTTACAGTAAAGGCTATCAAAGGGAACTGGAGCTTTACACTTGGCTGCACTGTGATTTATCTATATGTCTCCCTTGAGTGAAGGTGCTGAAAGTATCACTTTAAAAGCCACTTAAAGGCTGCATTTGAACAAGAGGGATTCAATCACAGAGTCTACAAGAACAAATACAGCATGTGAGCAGTTGGGCTTGAACTAGGGGTCTTCAAAACTGAAATGATTGCTGTTAACTTTAACAACCCCATTTGTAAAATACAGAGATGTGCTACATTTTTTTATTAGGGTAAATATCTCTCGACATCAAACCATCATCAATTTTTTTTTTATTCTTTTTTTTTTACCGTTGTTTACTTGATACTGTATCAAACTGTATGCTCAAACATTGAAATATAAAGTATTCTTGCTTGTCATAGCGTTTATGATTTACCATCATGATGCATTTTTCCATTATAACTGGCAACTCATCAGAAAACTAAGTATGATTATACATGTACTGCGAAAATGTCTTAAAGTATGGGTATTATGGGTTATATTTTTGCTATACCGGCCACCAGATAGGTAATTGTAGTCTTTTCCTCCTGTTTAAATCTGTGGTGGATGAGTTCGGATGCTAATGAATGCTATTCCTTGCAGACTCATGAGAAAAGAAACTCAAACTTTCCCTTACAATTAGTCATATATCTGTAGTGGATATAGCCATATTCCTGGCAAATCGGCTTTTCTAAATACAAACTGCTGAACTTTCAGTTTCCGTCTGTCAGTGTGTGTCTGAAATGAATCACCCTGGTGTGGGGAAGGTGGGGTGCGTCTTTATTTTGGCTACAGTAGTGATGGTGTTTAGAGAAGTCGTTCTGAACTGCACGTGTTCTCCTTCCTCATATAATTACAGGCCTCACTGAGGCGCGCATCGCGACGGGCTGTGATGCTTTGTTTATGTCACGTGTTTTATAAATATGATTATGATGGCATGTTAATTACATGCTGTTTTCTGGTGCGATTAAAAGGTTTTTCACTGTAGCATCAGCAGTGCTGAGAGCCGAAAACACAGCCGTGAAGGTTTCCTGTGAGTGTGTGTGTCCACACTGAATGCATGCAGTAATATTTTATTCTTAATTCTGCTTAAGAATACTACTTTTGCTTGAAGGATCCTTTTACAAATTATTCTTTTTAAGAATACTTTACTATTTTACTATTTCACTACTTTTTATTTTATTCTACTTGTTTCTTTTTTCATGCAAACTCAGAGTCTCAGAAGTTATTTACTTGAAATGATGTTTCATTGTTATCTGTATATGATAATAAACTTGAAACTTCAAACATTGTAATTTGAACTTTGAAACTATGTGTTTTGTACTAAGGATAGAATGCTGCTGTTTTATCCATATTGTGTTTCTGTCACTTGACTGTGGTAAATTTGTACAGACTGAATCTTGTTGTACTAACAATTATAAAGGGTTTCTATTATGTTTTATTCTATTCTATTCTGGCCTATTCTATTCTGTTCTGGTCTATTCTGTTCTATTCTGGTTTATTCTATTCTATTCTGATCTATTCTATTCTATTTTGGTGTATTATATTCTATTCTGTTCTATTCTTTTCTATTCTGGTCTATTCTATTCTGGTCTATTCTGTTCTATTTTGGTCTATTATGTTCTATTCTTTTCTATTCTGTTCTATTCTTCTCTATTCTGGTATATTCTATTCTATTATGGTCTATTCTATTCTATTCTATTCTGGTCTAGTCTAGTCTAGTCAATTCTATTACATTCTGGAACGTATTCTAGAACAATATTCTAGAACAATATGAAAATGGACGAGCATTCTCTAAGAGAGAAAATTGTCTAGAACAGTATACATAATGGAAGAGAAAAATGCAACATTTGTAAATACTTATGCATGTAGCATGTGCTCTTATTGACTTACAGTTGAGTCCCAGACCAGTCCTAGTTCCTCATGGGGGACAGTGGTGTTATCTACTATGCTGCTCCATCTACTACAACAACAAGAGTTCTACAACAGTGTAAATGTGGAAGAACATTCTAGAGCAATGTAAATAATGGAGCAATGTAGAAGGGGGAGAACATTCTAGACTACGATAAATAAGGAAAACATTTTGGGTTAATATGAGAGAACACTCCTGGACCTAATGAAGAAGTAAAGTGTGAATCAGATTTTGTTTCTAATTTCTCACAAAGATCGCCTACACGGCACACACACCCAGGCTTCAGATTTGTTTGTGTTTGTTGGGTCACGTAATCTGACCTTTTTTAATGTTGCCTTTGGCCGCACGTCTACCCGCCTCATGATCTTCAGTCTTGACGATGCGTTCACTTTTACTGCTGTAAATACAATTTACGTATCTTTCATAAGGAAGTTTCTTTTTTTAAATTTTTTTCAAATGTGTAAAACTTTACCCTGCCAGTAAAGAAGAAATATTCTGCGTGTAAAATTCATGAATTCATAACTTTTGAGAGGGTATATTTCACCACTGATCTATTGCGTGGCGATAAGGATTCAAAGGTGAGTAGAGCTGGGGGACATCTTCAAAGCGTTAAGGACATCAGAGGAAAGTCAATGAGCCTGGTGCCCTCTTCCACACACACTTCAAATCCATCTGGTGTGTGTGTGAGCATGTGTGAGCATGTGTGTGTGTGTGTGTGTGTGTGTGTGTGTGTGTGTGCGGCTATGTGCTCATTCCCCTGTCACAGGCTTCATGTGCCATGGTGGATCAACACAGTTAAGTTGATTTAGTGCTCTGGCTTGGACTTCTTAATCTACGATGTAAGCAGTGTGTGTTTTTGACTGCGTTCTTTGACAAAACACTCCCCGGGTATCTGCTACGTGTCTGAAGGTAGAGGGTGAAAATGCTTCATGAAAGACATAAAACAAAAAGGAGGTGTGGGGGAATCTACTGGAAATGGCCCACAGGGGACTGAACTGGGTTCTAACTGTTGTTCAGATTAGAGATACTGGTGATAAATGGTTGCATGTTCATAGTTTACTATGGTAGAGCACCGATGGCTGCTATTACCCTGCATAAAAACAGTGTAACACAGTCATGATAGCTCTTTGCTATTCAATATGTTTTCTTGTATTGGGGTGTCAAATATTTTTTGCCATATCCTCCTCTAATTGCACCCTCTTTCCTCAGTTCAGATGAACAAGAACATCTGAGCATGTGAGGTGATACATTTCAATTGATCTACCACTGTAATGGACGTAATGTAATCAAGCCTTCATTTTATGTGTGTGCAGCTATACAGAGCTATAACACATGGGTGAGAATTATTGATACTCTCACAGCTGGAACATAAACCTCATATCTTATAATTGGGAGCTGTACAGGGAAAAAATCTTATAAATGCAAGTTATATATTTTTTACTAGTCATTTTAGATCACTTTTATTGGTTCATTGATGACACAACATAGAGGACAGCTAGTGCATTTCTTTTTTAACATTACAAGATATGTAGAAGACAGCATGCTTTATTATGAATCATTTCTTAAAACTGAAAAAAATGAGCACAGTCGGTGGAGAGTGGGCGATATGGCAGATATATAGCATGACATCACATGTGGTATGTCCGTCAAGTGACAGAAAAAACAGTTGCAAAGTTTTCGGACTTTTTGTCTTGTAGTTGCACATTCATAGCTCATTACTGACATTTCCTGGTGGCAGAAATATAATACATCATAATACTTTGTCAAGAACATTGAGGAATAACAATTAAGATTTGGACACACTCCACCAGTCTTGCCTTGACATGATGGTTTGGCCGTGGAAAGTGAGTCTCACACCTGAAAGAGCATAGAGTTTGTGTTGCAAAATGAGTTTGTCTTTCTAATAGAACAGATTCAGACTGCAACTAATTATTGTTTCTATAATCCACTGAGGTGGAGTGGGTTCACCGACTATTTTCTGGAGGTGGAAAAATACGAGGTACATTTTATTCCCTTTGGGAGTCACACTGCATATTTTTTTTCATTTTTTTAACACTGCTTCCGATTGTGTCTCTTTCTGTTGCTAAGTAACAGTAGCATTATAACTGCCAATCATCTTTGCAAGCTGGCTCTCATTTCTCAACAGGAAAAACACTCTAGTCCTCCCCATTTAAAAGGTGATCCACTATTAACTAGCCAGTGTGGTGCTGCTTGCAAACAAAAGCTTTATACACACAATCTATCTGATTTTTAAATCATATTGTATCATGACTTTTCCTTTCCCTCCTTTAGACCCAAAATTTGCAGCCGTTTCTAAGTAGCTTGAGCCGAAGGGCAGATTAGAGCAGATAAGGATCTTGAGCCACATAAAATCATGGCCATAGTGCAACCAGTGCAGGATTTCTACAATAAACAATGATATATAATTACGGTCCTTTCTTTATTTATGATGCAACACCAAAATATCGCCCCCTGCATTTCCTGTATTGCACTGCAATCTGTCAGAATGACTGCTTGTGCTGAAGTATTAAGGGCTTTTCACATTGCAAAGCAACAACCGTGTGTCTCCCATTCATTTTTAATGAATGGTAGGCACACAATCCTTTTTTTTTATTCACAGTGCAACAAATAAATAGGAGTCACATCGCCCCCTACATTTCCTGTATTGTATCACAACCTGTCAGAATGACTACTTGTGCCATGGTATTAAGGGCTTTTCACATTGCAAAGCTACAGTCGTGTGTCTTCCATTCATTTTTAATGAAGGGTAGGCGGACAGGCAATGCCCTGCAGGCAGAGTGGCAGGTTTGCAACAAGCAAGCTCAAAGTGGAGAAACCATCACGCATGTCCCTGAGAGGAGCACATGCCCACCCAGTTCCGAATTTTCAACTTCTGAGGTTGTGACATGACAATCTCACTGAGATCAGCCAATGAAATCCCAGTTTTTGTCGAAGGAAAGTGGAGAACTGCTGCATCTTCGAGCTGACAGTACTCTTTCAATACTCATTTTTGTTTCTATCTTTAGTTTCAGCAATTCCTATATTCACAGCTAAAACAGTGGTACAATCCACACTGAATGAGAGTGAGATGTGCGAGAGTTAGAGTGAGAAGTGCAAACAATTTTTGCATTTAAAGCAGTGGAGCTCTGCCCTTATATACCTAAATATAGAGAGAGGCAGATGGAGTGGGAGCAATTTTTTTATTCACCACATGAAAAACCCTTAATAAAGGATTGTGCACCACTTTGGTGGTAAACAGTGTATCAACACATTAACTTTTGTCTGTTATGATACTAACTGATTTTGTCAAATCAGTAACGCAATATGTTTTTTTTTTTTTTTTCCTGTATCAGAAACACTTGAAAACCTGTCTTGGCTCTTTACCTTTTTCACTGTGTCATATTCGTTGTCATGCAGCATGTGCTGAGAATTTTATTTTAAGTAAAGCTAAAAGATCACTCGCCTCTCCTCCAGGCTGTATAAGAGAAAACATGTCTTCCAACATTTCTTCTACTGAAATCTTCCTCCCTCATGACATCTTTTCATGTTTCTCGAAATGCCGTTTGACAGTAAATGCTGACCATACAAGTGGCTCTCTCCCCTCCAGCAGTCTTTAATAATCACCCAGTCTGATTTTAACCACAGCTACGGATCGATTCTCATTCTCAATTGCTCAATACTCTTCTGTTTGAGATCGGTTTGGTCCTCCTACATCTTGTAAGGAGGTGTGGGAGACACAGTTGTGTCCATAGGCATAGATTTGATAGCGTGATGTTTTCCCTGGAGTGGAATACATTGTCCAAGCCAATAATTTGCTCTCAACACATCTAGACTTGTAACAGTGTGTTAATTGATTTTTTAGTCATTATTTTTAAACTACTGTGGCCTAAACAGAAGGGATCTTTGGTTTATTGACCACCACGTCTCTACCTACCTGCACCCACAAGATACCTGGGAAATGAGGTCTGTACACAGTCAGCAGCTCCACTTTTCTGATGATCAAGACTGTCAGGGTTGTTTAAGGTAGCTAGTTTAGTGTCTAACAGACACTTAAGCCTAGAAGGAAGCTCCATCTAAAGGTGTACATCTGTGTCTATCATGACATCAACTGTCTAACAAGGGTTTAGAGGTCCAGCCCTGGACCAGCAAGTCCAGTGTTGGCACAGTTGACCACACATTTAAACATCCAGCACTTGACGTGCTGTGGCATGTAAGGTGCATCTTTTTCTCAACCCTGTTACAGTGATCCTAGTTCCATTACAGAACTGTGTAACAAACGACAGAAAGCATGATGATAGAATGTTTAGGGCAAGTGTGAGTTTAAGGGGATGCAACAGAAAATCAGTTAGATACTTCACTGTTCTCGGTTAATCATCTCAGCATCTTAATAGACTTGAATATGTAAGCAGTTTATAATGTATATACAAGCTTACATTGTATTTAACAAGTATTGCTTTGATAAATGCAGTAAAAATGAAGTGCATGTGATGACACCTGTGTTTCTGTTGCTGAGGCCGATGAACAGTTTTGTATAAAGTTAATATTGAAGTCACTTGCAGCACTGTGTTAACTGTGAGAGTCTGATGATCCAACAAGTGTTTGGTGAAATATGAGGATAGCCGTTTGACATGTAGAAGTATGAATGCTAATGGCATCCAGGGATATTTCACTGCACAATATAATATATCTGTTGTGCTAATGCTTACAACACTTGGTATTTTAGACCATCGACAATTGCCCCATTGGGCACTGTCCCAAACAAATGTCATGACTAGTCATACATACAGCATGAAATACATAACAATATTATGCACACGTCTCTAGTCCACCAGTGGATTAAAGTGCTTCAGACAACCTCCTTTCTTCTGTTGAATCACTCACATCAAGTATTTCAGTTCAATTACAAGTTTTGTTCATGTTTCACCTGCATGGCATCATTGAAATGTCTAACAGTGTTTTCGCTGTTCATGAGAGGTTTTATAACATGCTGTTATGGACTGTCAGCAAAAAGAGGCATTCTACCTCTTAAAAAGAAAAAAAAACAATCATAGATTCTGCAAATAATACATAATGTTGCAGAAACTAAAGAAAAAACAGTCAAAATGTCGTCATACCACATCTGTTTTTCTGCAGTATAGACTGTAGCAACATCTGATGGATTTCTGCAGCTTGAAACATGAAAACATCCTATCATTGGAACATCAAATACAATCTTATTTAATGTAAACTCTTAACTTTTTTAGTAGCATACTGTGTGTGTGTGTGTGTGTGTGTGTGTGTGTGTGTGTGTGTGTGTATCTGTATGTCTGTGTGTAAGAATGAAAGAGAGAGTGCAGCAACTGATAACAGGATAAGAAGCCAATCAAAGTCTCTCCTGGATGTGGAGGGGAGGAATGCGAGCAGTGATTCTGGCCTTTGAACCCCAGCTTTGGTGTAGGCCCCCCCGGCCTGGCAGGAGCATGGCCTCCCTTTGATAGCAACCTCACAGAAGCACACCATACTCCATCCATCACTACAGGAGAAACACTCGCACACCCTGATAGAGATCTGAGGCCTGCCGAGAGCTCTGCAGCAAGGGACTGACGCCACGTTTGAATCCAAGCACACCAGGGCTTCTTTAGATACCCGCCGTGACGGGAAGGCATGCTTGGCCAGTGGAGGAATGCAGGTTCTTGGAAAGTGTTTAGGTGATATGATGGGTGTGTTTGTACTTGACTAGATCATCTTTGTATGATGTTGTTTGATAAGCAAATGTGAGGAACAATGTAAGACACCAAGAGACCCTAAATTAGGCTAAATAAGCTCTTTTGAATAGAAAACTTCAAACTACTTCAGAAATTTTGGTAGAAACAAATCACTGTGATAAACTAAAGTCTATACAGTAGATCTCTATACTGTCACAAATTTAGCCATAAAAAAGATCAAACTGGTTTATTTCATGAGATGATTACTTAAATAGGAAATAGTAGCTTCTTTAAGTAAACTATTTCAAGAAGCTTCAGATAATTAGATTTGTGTCGTTCAAATGGGAAATCCTATCTTGTTTTGGGAGCAACTGAAAGTTATTGTATGTTTTATATAGCTACCTGTAACAAAACACACATTTATATATACACATATACTATAAATTTGTGTGTGTTTTGTTGATTACACACACACACACACACACACACACATGTGAAAAAGTGCTTACCCCCTTCCTGGTTCCTCTTTTTTTCCCCATGTCTGTCACACTTAAATGTGTCAGATCATCAAACAAATTTAAATATTAGTCAAAGACAACACGAGTAAACACAAAATGCAGTTTTTTAAGTGTAGGATTTTATTACTAAGGGAGAAAAACAATCCAAATCCCTGTGTGCCAAAGTGATTGCCCCCTAAACCTAATACCTGGTTGGGCAACACTTAGCGGCAAGTCAAGCGTCTGCGATAACTTGCAACGAGTCTTTTACAACACTGTGGAGGAATTTTGGCCCACCCTTCTTTGCAGAATTGTTGTAGTTCAGCCACATTGGAGGGTTTTCGAGCATGAACCGCCTTTTCATTCCACAGCATTTCACTAGGATTCAGGTCAGGACTTTGACTAGGCCACTTCAAAGTCATCATTTTGTTTTTCCTTCAGCCAGTCAGAGGTGGACTTGCTGGTGTGTTTTGAATCATTGTCCTGCTGCAGAGCCCCAAGTTCGTTTCAGCTTAAGGTCACAAACAGACGACCGGACAGTCTCCTTCAGGAGTTTCTGGTAGACAGCAGAATGCATGGTTCCATTTATCACAGCAAGTCTTCCAGGTCCTGAAGCAGCAAAGCAGCCCCAGACCATCACACTACCACCAC
>JBBJLS010000006.1:4851953-4853558 GCA_037577275.1 Bryconaethiops microstoma | reverse complement strand
TAGTAGTAGCAGTAGCAGTAGTAGCAGTAGCAGTGGTAGTAGTAGCAGTAGTGATAGTAGCAGTAGCAGTAGTAGTAATAGTAGTAGCAGTATTAGTAGCAGTAGCAGTAGTGGCATCAGTAGTATTAGCAGTAGTAGCAGTAGTAGCAGCAGCAGCAGTGGCAGTAGTAGTAGTAATAATAGTAGTAGTTGCAGTAGTAGCAGAAGTAATAGTAGCAGAAGTAGTAGTGGCAGAAGTAGTAGTAGCAGTAATAGTAGCAGTAGCAGTAGCAGTAGCAGTAGTAGTAGTAGTAGTAATAGCAGTAGCAGTTGTAGTAGCAGTAGTAGTAGTAGTAGCAGTAGTAGTAGTAGCAGTAGTAGTAGTAGCAGTAGTATTACCGTTGTTGTTGCTTTTGCTGTTCTTGTTGTTGTTTTTGTTATTTAGCATAATGCCCATAATGAAGAACATCTTCTCTTGAGGTCTTTTTTAGTTCCACTACTGTTACATTTTTGGTAAAAATGTGAAAAAGGATGGATGCTGGATGGAGCAGGATGGATGCTTAATTGATTAGTGTGCTACATAATGGCCCTAGAAGTGTTTGCTCTGGTCAGGTGAGGATAAATGACAGCCTCTTCAGCCACAATTACACCAAAACTCAAGTCTACTGAAATCACTACCAATTATCTGAGGAGGACGATACCAGGCATGAGATTCGCCACTTCTGTCTGGAGAGGGTGAGATGAGAGAGAAGGGGGGAAAGGCCTGGTTAACCCTTAGAAATCACAGGAATCACTGGTGGAAAGCACGATGTAATTCTATATTATTTCTCACTCATAGCTCACTGAAGCTTTCCATACAGCTGTATTTCATAATGATTTTTATTTCATGAAGTATAACTGACATTGGAATGGACGAGACACAGAGGGTTAATTATTTACGTTATAATCACTGGGTTAACTATATGAATCATATTTATAGGGTTAACTATATAACTGATACCCATAAAGTTATTTAAAGCATAATTTATACAGGGTTAACTGTATAAATAATAACCATGAGGTTAACTTTATACATCATAATCATAGAGTTAACTCTACATTTTGCAATCATAGAGATAACTCTATGAATCATAATCAGGAAGTTAATTATATAAATCATATGCATAGGGTTACTATTTAAATCGTATTCATAGTATTAACCATATAATAACCATGAGGCTAACTATATGCATCACAATCGTATTGTTAATTACATTCATCATATTCATAGGGTTAGCTATATAAATATAGCTATACATAATTATAGGGTTAACTATACAGATCATAATCACAGAGTCAACTATATAAATCATCTTCATTCACTTAACTATATGACTCATAAAATATGGATAAAATATACATCATTATAATGTCAAAAATAAAATTTATAATCTTAGGGTTAACCATATGAATCATATTCACATGGTTAACCAAATAAATTCTATTCACATGGTTAAGAATAGAAATCATAATCATAATATATACCATAATCATAAGTGTTTAAACATATAAATCGTGATGATTAGTTTTAGTATCTAAACTATCCATGTTATATTTTATTTCCCATTACCTCACATGAAGGTTATG
>JBBJLS010000006.1:4836953-4846953 GCA_037577275.1 Bryconaethiops microstoma | reverse complement strand
CTGGTCGATCTATGTTCCTACTCTCACCTATAGTCACGAGCTGTGGGTAGTGATCAAAAGAATGAGATCGCGGATACAAGTGGCCGAAATTAGTTTACTCCTTAGGGTGGCTGGGCTCTCTATTAGAGATAGGGTGAGAAGCTCAGTCATCCGGGAGGTGCTCAGAGTAGAGTTGCTGTTCCTCCACATCGAGAGGAGCCAGATGAGGTGGCTCAGGCATCTGGTTAGGATGCCCCCTGGACGCCACACTGGGGAGGTGTTCCGGGCATGACCCACCCGGAGGAGACTTTGGAGAAGACCCAGGACAAGATGGAGAGACTATGTCTCTCGACTGGCCTCGTGATCCCCCTGGAAGAGCTGGACGAAGTGGCCGGGGAGAGGGAAGTCTGGGATTCCCTTCTTAGGCTGTTGCCCCCACAACCTGACTTCGGTTAAGCGGGAGATAATAGATGGATGAATGGATGGGTCTGAATTTTAGCCATACTTTTTATTTATTTATATAGATTTCAGTGTGTTAAACTTTATCAACCAGTCTGTTTGATAGCTTTATACAATAGCTCAGTGTTTGCTGATGAAGTGAAGATTTAGCCACGTGACTGCCAAGCTTCCAATACTTGTTGTTTACATTAGCCTTGTAGTTTTAGTGCAAACTTCAGACACCAGACAGGTCTTGACTGATCAAATATGGGTGAAGTGAGGAGAAAATAGGGAAAATTTGATATTGCAAACTATTTTATTAATCAAACCCATTTCAGTGTAGTGTTTTGGAGGTCCGTCTGTTTTCATGCATTTGTATTTTTCAATAACAATGAAAACATTTGATTGAATGAATAAATAAATTGTCCCAAACTGCCACTAACATGACTTCACTGGACAATTCAGCAACACCAATTGCATCAACTAATGCATCCATATTGTTTAGAATTGCACTGGTTGTGGGGAGCGGGACAGCCATCCTAAACACCCAAAGACCGCTGAAGCCAGTTGTGCTTTCTTGGACTGCAGGAAACTGGAGTACCTGGCAGAAACCCACATGGACACAAGGAGAACATACAAACTCCACACAGTAACTTCTTGCTGTGAGGTATTTTTATGTGGCAGGAGGAAATGGTTTTCTGATATCAAGAAAACTGTACTGGTCCATTTCATCTTGGCATCTTGGTAGAATAGTGTGAATTTTCACAACAGGGGGTTTTCAACCCTCCCATTTTACCCCTTATTGCTCACTAGCAGCTCAATGCAGAGTCACAGCATTTCATACAGTCAGCCAATAATGATCTGAAAGTAAGAGACAAAACATGTCATCTGATTCTGGTTGTCTGCATAATTGACTTGGCAAAGTTTCACAATGGATGCCCTTCCTGATGTAACAGTTATCATTCACCCAATTAAATGAATCTGATTATATGAATTAAAGCTATTGAAGTCTCCAAAGCTCCAGTGGGAGGGTCACTAGGGGGGGGACTGTAGAAAGAGTCTACAAAGGCCAATTGTGCCAATATTTACAGGTCACCAGAGGGAATGATTCTTTAAAAAAAATTATCCAGCACACATGAATTCCACAATCCTGCATCTGTAGAGAAACCTTGGTTTGTAAGTGATACCACTGAAGTGTTGGGTGCCGCACAGTAGTAATGCATGAGCAGGCAAAGCACTGTGTCATGTTTACAGATATCTTGGAAGGGTGATGCGAATGATAAGATGAATGATTCGCAGACAGCTCTTCCACCCTTTTATCATTGGTCGGTGATGGAAGGACACACTTCACTTTGTTGTCCGCGATAAAGAGTCAGTCCCAAGTGAAGTGGGTTCATTAGAATTACTGTGACGCTGGAAACTCTTTAGACAAGGACGCCTCAGATGTTTACAATGCGCACACCTGCGCTAAGGTCGAAATCTCAAACGAAATAAATCAGCACGTTGCAGCGAATTTAAAAGACTGTCATCAGTCTCGCGTTTGAGAGAACGGAGCTTTTTCACCCTTTTTTTCTGCAAACACAATGGAATGCAAATGAGTGCCGCATGGGTTTTTTTTATTCACTCGAACAGAATGGCAAAATCTCCTCATGTCACAAGTAAATACACACACACACACACACACACACACACACACACACACACACACACAGAAACACATTCACACGCACACACAATGTCTGCTGGCATCTGGGGCTCCAGCAGAAGAGCAGGTGAACGTTCTGCACTCCTGCCAGGCTGGATTCTCTCCAAGGTGCCTGGCTGCGTGTGTACGCAAATCAATCAAGCCCTTGTTCTAATCACTCCTACTTATATATCAGGTTGCAAATAAATGACCCCCCTCCTGGGTGGGGGTGGCTGAGGGAATCAATAGGAGATAAGGTGAAAGTCTCTCCGGTTCCACGCCTCGCAGGCTTCGGTGGGGGAGGGGGTTCTTCTGTTTCAGACAGTAAACAGGTTGCTCTTTCCCTAAAGTGATTTGTCACCGGTCGGGTCACTGCAAGGCAGGGAATGTGGCAGCCCCCACCCCTTTTACTGAAATGTCAGTCAATAGCCCTTCTGGAGGTGTGTGTGTGTGTGTGCTGCGGTGGTGTGTTTTGGGCCGGGGTAGCGTCTGATGAAGAATGAAGGGAGGGGTGTCTGCAGATTGGGAGATGACTCGGGCAAAATATTTGTGTGAGTGTTTGTATGAGCTGTGGAATGAGGAGTGGGGACTCCCAACATATTTTTTTAACCCTATCTTGCCTAACATCTCATCGGTCCCCATTAGCTCATTAAATCTGGCCCCCAGAGTAGGCTGAGGTGGTCTGTAAAAGAACCTCCATGCTGCCTTTATTGTTGGATGTACTGTGATATTTTCTGCACACATACTGAATTCATACAATTGAGGGCTATTTATTGATCAGATGCATCAGAGTGATAATAGTAACAATAAATAACAACTGAAGTGCAAAGTGTATTCCTATGAGTGTAGTTGCCTTCTGTTTTGTCACGGAAAATAAGTCTACAGATTTTTGGCTTTGTATTTATAACTCAAGTGGTTATCAGATCATATTTTCTACTTAATCAAATTGACAGATTTTGACACAAAAAAATCTTTGGCTTTTCTTTATATATCAAAATAAATGTGACAGATACACTAAGAAAATGACTTTATAAAATAGAATAAAATGCAGATTTTTTTGGCTCTGCCTTAAACTCAAATATATTGCTTTCACAACACATTGTATTTAAACGTAAATAACTGGAATAAAACCATTTATCAAAACAATCCCACTTTAAACTAGAAAAACAGGGCTTTCCAACAGTAAGCCATATTTGGTTCTGAGTGTCATATGTCCATGTAAAATCCCATCCTTGATCTCCATTACATCTGCCAACTGTCTTAGATTAGTGTCTACAGACCAATATCTAGCAGGATTTTTTTCACATTTTTTGTTTGTTGGTGTCATCAGTTGGTAGCGAATTTTAAGTTTTAATACACCATCAAGCAGATCCAGTTAAAGCAGGTCCTCCCTCAGCACTCTGGAAAGTTGACAACAAGCAAAATTCTAAAACATTTGTAAAGTTTAATATATCAGTCTTTCAAAAACAAATTAAAAAAACACAATTTTGTTGATGGTTCTTGCTGGCGCGCTACAAAAACTTTTCAAGGGCAGCTATGAGGAGACTGGGCACACATTAAAAATCCAGAGTGAGATGTGTCTACAGCTCCAAAAAATACCAGTGAAAGCAAAATCTAAAACTGCTTTGTGATATAAAAATGGTCACATAACTGCATACATACACGATTGAGGCTTCCAGTGACTTTTGTAAGATGTTAAAGTGGTTCCTTATCTAGATTATTCTGTCAAATACTATATTTATTACCTGTTTTTATTGTTTTTTTAACGAATTTGCATATTATTTTTTCTTTTAAACACTGAAAAGCTAAGACTGTGCTGAATCAGAGCCTAAAATAATTTGATAATAGTGTAATTTATCATAAAGTTATAGTCAAAAGTATAAAGACATGCTTAGCCAGACACTTTTAAGCTCAGGTTCTAAAGGGTTAACAGTAGTGACACAGGTTTCGTTATGAGGATAAGGGGTGGTGATCCAGAGCCACTCTGGAGTCATACAGTAACAGAATGATAGAAAGTAATACAAAATCTACTCCTGATTTTAATGTCTTGCTTTAAAATGTTTTTAAAACATCTGCACATAGATGATGAACTCTGACACTGCATGCGAAATCTTATTTTCTTTAGGGCATAAAATTGAAGTAACTTTGTGTCTTTGTGATCATTGGATCATGAATTAGAATTCATGCCACAGCCCTCTGTGGTCAAAAGTCATCCTCTCACCCTTCAGGCCTGGGGGCAACTTGGGCTGCATGTAGGAACTGGTCACAAATCCAACAAAAATGCAAACAGTTTCAATTTCACACTCACTTTTTGAACTCACTGAGATGCAGCACTGAACATGTGAGTTAGAAGAAGGTTTTATATTTATATTTATATTGAACCGCTGTTGATCATTTTCACATATTTACCTTGACTGTTGCTGATAATTTGCACATATTTACACTGAAAATCATTTGCACACACAAAGCACACACTTACATTCCAGTATTGTTTGCTTTCCACCTGACTGCTCAAGCAGTAATTGCGCAATGTTTGGATGTCAAAAATGACTCGTCTACTAAATTGCTCATTTTTGCTTCTAGTTCAGAGTTTATGATGTATTTAATCATATATATTCTATGTGTCTTTTTGCACTCTGGAGTAAAATCTGGAGCCACGCCATCCTGTCTAACTGGATTTGTGTTTATAGCTGAGATGACAAAGTTTTCTTTGACTTGATGGTTGAGTAAACTAAGTTGCTTCTGGTCAGCTTAAAATCTGATAAAAAAACTCCATCTCCTTTTAAATGATTTTAACTCATATACGTTCAAGCAAGCGTTCTGTCTCTTAGCCTTTGTTGGTTGTTCATGTGTGTACTGGGTAGGCAGGGAGGCCTGGCCCCACCTTCCAAAAATATGTTCCATGGTCTGTGTGTGAGAATGTGTGTGCATATCTGTGTTTTGGGGGTGAAGTGCAAAGAGACACATAGATAAATGCTCTCCTCCTCAAATTCCTTCTCTACACCCTAAACATGAGGACCCGGCCCAGGCCTTCAGCAGCTGGGCCTCATCCCTGCAGGCCCTAATCACGGCCTCCGCCCACAGAGCAGCACGTTCATCCATCAGGACTGCATTAAAGGAAGAGTTTGGCAAATATCTCATTTAATCAGTTTTCCCTTTTACCTCAAGTGCAATAAATCATCCAAGACACGCTGTATCAAGTTCTTTTTTTTGGTTTAGCATTGAAGTCACAAGTCATGGAAGCTCATAGCCATCACCCAATGATGAACCGTGTCTGTAAAACTGGACAAAAGTTAGGATTCCAAGCTGCCATTTTTTTATTTTATGCCTTGCAACACGCATTTGTGTCTCATAAAGCATCAGACACTGCAAAAACTAAGTGTTACTCAACAACTCATGCATTTTAAGCAAAGTATGAGATGTTTTAGAACTGTAGATTCATAGCGTAAACTGGAGAAGCAAACTTTAGACACCAAAAAAGTTTGCTTCTGGGCATGGGGGAAATAAAATTGGCTTTTCAATAAACTATTGCTTTAAGTCCCATGTCTGCAGATCTCATGGTCATGGTCATGGTCTCTCTCTCTCTCTCTCTCAGGCCTGGCTCTGGTTAGTCTGGGGGCTCGTCAGCGAGAAGCTGGGAGGTTTCTTCTCGGCCCGTGATTCATGAATGAGTCATGTTTTGTTTGACTTTCTTCAAACGCTATTTATTTTATTATTCACTCCAAGGCTATGCTGCGGCTGGCCTCCTCTGAGCCCCACCTTCAGCTGTGGCTGGAAGACGAGGTGCCTCACAGTACGGCTGAGAGGGTTCGCCCGGATTCCTCTGCGCTTTCTGTTTGGGGTAAACATATAGAGGTGCACGCCAGAAAGCAGATGTGTTGTGTTAAAGCATGTTTGAGCAGAAAACAGAAGAGCTCCTTCCATACACTGTGACAGTTGCATGCATGGGGATGCTTAACTCTTCAAAACCTTTTAGTAAAGAGGTTTTATGCTGAAAAAAAACTGAAAGAACCAGCAGTAAAAGTCCTAACTTGGGAATAAAGCCAAAGTTCTTTGCATTTTATTGCCTTGTTGTGAGATCACCACTGAAGTGTTGCAATTGTTTACACTGTGTTTGGGCATAAATAGTTTCAGTATGTGATTTAAACAGCTTGGGGGAAGAGCTGTCAACGTGTTGAAGCTGAATGCTCCCAAAGGACTGGCAAATAGCTGATTTATATTAGCAAATAGCTGATTTATGATAGCCTTTGCAGGTATTTTTCTTATAATTGTAGAGTAACAGTGAAATTCTGTCAGTGTCCCCAAACCTTGCTGAAATTTAATTTACTTCTTTAATTTCTTCACAACTCTAATCAATTGAGTTGAGCTGTTTAAATGTATTTTAGTAGCACTTTGGACAGTGATCATTGTCACAAAACTGCTTCACAGAAATGTATTTCCTAAACAAAATACAGAGTTGTTGCACACTTCTAAACTATTCCAAGGAATTGCTAGATCACTATGGTGTCCCAGGTGTTTGCTGGGGTAGTAGATTTAAACAGTTTGGGGTGATCATCAGAAATACCATAGTGATCTAGCAATTCCCCAGTATTATGGTGGTTGTTATAGAATTCCATATATTTGCAAGGGTGTTAAATAATTATTTTCTGTGGTGTTCTAGATGGTTGCTAGGTTGTTGCTAGGGTGCTGGTTGGTTGCTGCTATGACAAGTTGCATGTTGTGTTGTTGTAAGGATGCTGTAATGTCTCTGGTGGTTGCTAGGGTGTTGGTAGGTGGTTGCCGTGGTATTGTAGGTGGTTGCCAGTGTGTTGCCATATGGTTGGTATGGTCTCCCAGGTGGTGGTTAGGGTGCTGTAAAGTCATTGCTAAGGTATCGCAGGTGGTTTCTGTCGTGTTGCCAGTAAAATTATATCATAGTTTTAAAATGGGGTCAGAAGTCCCCTTATTAAAAAAATAGATGAGTTTGTCGTAATAATAACAACAACAACAACAACAACAACAATAATAATAATATGCATATGAATATGAATATGAATATGAATATGAATACGAATAATAATGAGGGGAGGCAAAAGAAGAAGAAAAAGAGGGCAAAGATAAATGAAGATAGCATTTATAGCATGGTATAAGATAAATAAACTGTATTCAGAGTAACCATGGAATACCAGTGTTAGAAGCCAATCAGAAGTTATATTAAAAATAAAAACAAAACATATAAAATTCAAATCCATGATTGTATTCAGTTCTGCTGATTAAAGCTCCCTTGACATCCAACTTTAGTTGCATCCAAAGCTACATTTATTGCAATTGCATCATAATGCTTCATTTAACAGGGCATGTTTTTTTTTTTCTCTTCAAGCTATTCTTGTGATTATTGTAATGGCCCTTACATAAGCCCTTGAAACACCTTCTGCGATTATCTCCCTTTTTTATCACTCAACTCCAGATGTTTGCAATCATGAAGTACAGGTTAGATGTAAACAGTATCTGTGATTTAGACTTTCACTCGGGTGTGTTGTCAGAAGACCCAGCCCACAGGCTTGTTCCATATTATGTCGCTGTTCTTGACAGAATCATGCACTGAAACCCCTATTATTACTTTTATAAACTTCGGTTTCATTTTTCGTAGCGGTATATGTCCGTGACTCACTCTGGGAGTTCATTGTATACACTGGTCTGTAATAAGAAGGCCTTTAATCATTTGCAGCCTCGAAAGCTTTTCTCCCACACACTATGGAATGCTGAACCGAATGCCTTAAGGATGGTCCAATTTAACCCCTTTAAACTGTGTGAAGGCCTGCATGTGGGCCCACATATTGGAATGAATTGCACTAAGTTGTATTGACCCAGACATGCTCCGTCCACAAATGTGTTCTTTTATAACTACTACGGAGAGGTTGGACAGGTTTTAGTGTTGGCCAAACTCCTTTTCAACTCCATGAGAAGTCGTATCACAAGTTGCTACATAATGTTTGCATTAATAATGTTGCTTACACCAAGAGTTAATGTATCTAATGAAAGGCAGTTTGAAAATAACAAAGATGACTTTGCCACCACATTAACATTCACTCTTATAAGACCAGATGAATCTTAACAGTGAAGATTCTCCTGCACTGAAGATAAATATAATTTGATATGAATACAGCACTCAAAATTAAAGCATTAAAATGTGTAGTTGAGAACTACAATGTCTCTAAGTCCTGGAAAAATGGTCAAAATGAGCAAAAAGCAACAGTGCCTACAAAATAATAGATTTGATGGCAGAGCTTGTGTAGAAGAACTACACTAAATTGAATTGAATTGATTTGGATTGATTTGAACTGTACTGAACTGAATGGAATTGAATTGCTATGGTATGCCAGGTGTTGTCAGTATATTTCTGTCACAGTATTAAAAGAGGGATCCCCCTAATTAAAACATCAGAAGATTTGTTTTATTTACTCGCATTTGCAGGCAGAGCTTGGGTAGATTCATTTAATTGAACTGAACTGAACTGAAAGGACTTGACTCAAGTGTGGTGGTGCAGCGAGTAGCACTGTAACTTCACAGGATAAATGTCTTGGATTCGATTCCTGAGGGTCTTTTCTGTGTGCAGTTTGCGTGCTCTCTCTCTGTTACGGTGGGTTTCTCTGGTTTCCTCCCACAGTCCAACTCAGGCAACCTGGAGATGCTAAATTGCCCCTAGGTGTGAATGTGTTGGTCTGTGTGTCTGCCTTGTGATGGATTACTGACCTGTCTAGGGTGTTCCTCCACCTTTTGTCCTATGACCGCTGGGATAGGTTTCAGTAGCCCCCCTGTGACCCTGGTTAAGGAAAAGTGGTTCAGATAAAGTAAAAAGAACTGAACTAAATCTAACTGAATATATATTAGGAAACGTGTTTTATGCCAGAGTGACCATCACAGCAAATACATTCAAACATTTCAATTTTATGGTTAGTAATATTTTTGTGTATGATAATAACTTACAGTAGAATAAAATATAAGTGTAAATATTCCAAACTAGACAATTTTATTCAATATTGCAAGCATTTTGGCAACAAGTTGAGTAATAATTTGTGACAAAATTCACCTGGTGGCCTAGTGGTTAGGGCGTTCGCCCTGCGATCAAGAAGTCGTGGGTTCGATTCCCAACATTGCTAAGCACCTCTGAGGTACCCTGAGGTTGAGTAAGGTATCGTCCCCACACACTGCTCCCCGGGCGCCGTGTTCCTGGCTGCCAACTGCTTCACTTGGTGAATGGATTAAATGCAGAGGAAGAACTTTGTGCTGTTCACACTGTGTGCTGTGGTGTGTTTACATATGACAGAATGGTCACTTTCACTAAAGGGGTTTAAGGGGTTAAAGACAAACAGCTCTCTCTCTCTCTCTCTCTCTGATGTGTGTTATTTGGAGCGTTGTGATTGTGATTTCCAGACCAGGCTGATATGCCTATACACCTCTGCTCCATATCAGCATGCATCAGATTGTCCTTGAGCTGTGATGTTATGGTCTTTAGAAGAGATTTATCATGTCAGTGGATTAATGTGATTTATGCCCTCTGTTTGTCTGCTGTCTGAGAAACAGCTGGTTATTGTTAAATTTGCTGAATGCGATTTGTGCAGTTTTATTCCTTGAATGGCAGTATTCTGGGCAGCTCAGTGGAAACAATCATGGCTTTAACTGCTGAAAAAAATGGCAAGTTTCACACACTGAACAGATTTACAAAAGACGTCACACACATTAACTGATTTAGCCTATTTTATGTACAATGGCAGTTACAGCTACAAAGACAAACATTTACAGAGGCCTATAGACAGACAGACAGACAGACAGACAGACAGATATATAGATAGACAGATAGATAGATAGATAGATAGATAGATAGATAGATAGATAGATAGATAGATAGATAGATAGATA
>JBBJLS010000006.1:4821964-4836741 GCA_037577275.1 Bryconaethiops microstoma | reverse complement strand
AGACAGACAGACAGACAGACAGACAGACAGATAGATAGATAGATAGATAGATAGATAGATAGATAGATAGATAGATACATTGTTAGACAGACAGACAGACAGATAGATACATTACTGCACACATTGTTTGGAATCATTTATGTCAAAAGTGGGTTTCTTTCTGCCAGTAAAGCACAAGTGAACATTGGAATAAATGCAAACAATCAAGAAAGCAGTAAAAAGTATCAAGATTTCTTTTTTTCTAAGACGTAGTTGATATTTTGTGAGCTGGTTAGAAAAACACAGGTTTGGTTCCAGATTTCTGCTCTATGCCTCCAACCATTGCTTGGATTTAAAAAGATTCCATAAGCAACACACCTAAATTAATCTAATAAAGTAACTGCCCCAAGCCAGGCGTTTAAAGGCTGAGAATATTTTACTCAAATCGTTCTCTCTACAGTTCTGATTTTCCTTTTTATTTCATTGTGTTCTATGCACAGCCTTTCCATTACAGCAGAGGGAAAATAATATTTCACAGCAATTTGAAGAATGTGCTCAGTCTTTATACAACATACAAATGAACTTAGGCTCTTGGTTGGAAGAAAAAATATTAATGAACTCCTCAGAGTAATTTCTCATTCAGAATGATCTCAGAGAAGATCTTTGATCTTCATAATTTTGGTCTTGTATTATGGCTAATTTCAGTGTTCAGACATCTACAGCACTGAAAGGCCTTTGGTGCTGTGCTGGTTCCAATAAAGACGATTCTGTAGCTCTTTTTTATTTCAGCTGGTGCAGACTCACACGTTCTTCTCTCCATAAAAAAAAGAGATCATGTTAATGCTTTGGTGTTGAGAGATATTACAGTCATTTGCGGTTATAATTACGCAAATAATGAGTAAGTGCATGATTAGTTGCAGGGTAATTACATATATTTTGCTCATTATAGTTTGATTTCTATTCTGTTTTAACAGATTAGTTTATGCACTTTAGAGTTTTTTTCTTTCTACATGTGACAATAACTAAATTCAAATCATGACTAAATATCACAATATCCAAATTCTACCCTAACTTTTGTTTAAATATCTGCACTTCATCACACTTTTAATCTTTTTTATTGATTTTCTATACTCCCGTTTATTTGTTTTACTTCAGTTTTTTTTTTCTTTTATGTTTTACTTCTTACTATTTTTATGCTTAATATTTGTATTCTATTCCTGTAAAGCACATTGAATGACCTTTGGGTATAATAATTGGCTTAAAAATAAACTTGACTAAAGAGAAGAACGTGTCAAAGTTCAGCCTCTAAGCGTTAATGGCCTGAAAAGTCACAGCCTGCATTACCTAGAAGTGAATTCCACATGCATGCCAATCCGACATATTTTATTATTTCTGATGAAGTCCATTCCCACGATAGGTGCCCACGGGGTCACATTTCAGCAGGAGGAAGCGCGAGTGTTCTCGTATCCGGAGCATGAAGGGTTACTCTCGCTGATTCAGACGCTTCACTATGGTAGGCCAGCACTGGGGAATCCTTGGAGGACGAATGGTCCTTTCCCATAAAATTCCAGCCAATGAAAACAGGCAAGAATGATGTGTTCCCACCGACTCTGCACGGTCTGATGGGGCAACCGGTCGACCCCAGGAAAGCATGAGCAAACAGCAGGACGGGCCCTGAGGAGTGTGGGGGCGGACACACACTGTCTGTCATCACAATCTGCGTAGGGCGGATTACATAAAACACGTAATCTACTACTGATTACAAATTACATGACTAAAATGTCATCAGTAGTGCAACATTTTTGATTACTTAACTTCTAAAAGGGCCCATATCATGGAAAAAGGAATTTTCTTCCCTTTTATGAAATAACATAAAAGGGAAGAAAATGTACTGAATAAACACTGTTAATATTTCATATAACTCACTCCCTAGTCCATACCGTTAAACCCAGCTGTATAAGCAGCACATTTTGAATGTACTTTTAATGTGATTTCACAAAAAACAAGGCATTAACGTGAATATCATTATTCATCCTACAGCAGCTATTAAAAATGGGATTGTAAAGAATGTTTTAGACCAGACAGCTTTATAAATGAGACAGAATACAGGGCAGAGGTCATAAAAGCATAGTAACAAAAATAATTTGCTTAATTAAAAGGGGATAATGAGAGGCTGGAAATAATAATGTAAAAATTCATAATTACTGTTTAAGCAAATGAAACTGTGTAAATGTCATAAGTGAATTGTAACTACACAACCAAACTTACATAGCAGTTTCTCATTACCAAGGCTGTAGTCAAAACCACCTTTGTCGAGTTTGAGACAAGTCCAAGTTCAGGACTAATCAAGTCCAAGTCCAAGAGTAATCAAGTCCATGTCAAGATCACGTCCAAAGAGGTTCGAGTCTGAGTCAAGACCAAGTCCAAAGAACTTTAAGTCCAAGTCAAGACCGGGTCCTAATGAAAACCATAGTTAAGACCAAGATTATAAAAAAGAAACCTCTTCGAGACCTACTGGCCTGTTTATACATTTTGCGTGATATATTTACAACTGCAAGACAAACATTTTATCCTATTATTATTTTGTAATGGTCAGAAGGCAAGTACAGAGTAACATCACTGTATTATGAAATTAGGCCATTATATACTTAAGTAGAGCCATTTCACTTGATTCACTCATCATCGTGTTTGTGGCTGAAATGAAAATGATGAGCACGGAGAAATTGAGCTCAGAGCATGGATATGAGTTTTGCAGGCATGAGATTGGTCAGCAGGCGAATAATGTCAATGATCATTCTAGATGGATTTTGAAATAAATAAACCAGTGCTTGTTTTTTAAGCAATGCTTTTGTCGACCATTACAGCTGTTGTAGTTTAGTTTAGGTGATGAGGAGTCATTTCGTTGGGTGCTTTCTTTGTCAGTTGATTTTTTTGTTTTCATTTACCATGGCGGTAGTGAATTTGGTAAGATCAGGCGCCAAAGAGAAACACTACTAGTGGAAATTCTGTTTTTTAATGGCCCCTGGACTTGGTTGAGACCAACAAGAGTATTCAGCAAGACCAGTGGGAAAGTCCAAGAGAAGTCCAAATACCAAAGAGAATGCGACAAGTCCGAGACCACAGAGAAAACATCCCAAGTCTGGACTACATCACTGCTTATTTCTTATTAAATAATTTAAAGTGGATACTGAATGATATTTAGGAATAACTGTATGATTAACAAATTGAGATTGAGTGGTTAAATATGAGTATCTTACAAAGAGCCATGTCATACAGTAACCATACTTACACTGTAGTAAAGTTAGATTCTTAGTAACAGCAGCACAGCTGCACAGTGATTAATAAGAAAGTATGTATACTATAGTTATTGTGAGTATGGTAACTAAGCATCAGAGGCAGTGCTATGATGTTAAAAAGAAGGTCCCTTTTTGTGAGGAGTTTGCATGTTCTCCTCATGGCTGTGTGGGATTTCGTCTGGAGCTCTTGTTTCCTCCCACAGTCCAAAGACATTCACCGGTGATGCTGACCTGCAGGTGTGCAGCTGTGTTTGCCCTGCAGTGGATTGGTGACCTGTTCAGAATGGGTTTTTTTGGCCTTCTTCCTTTTCAATTGGCTCCAGCACCTCAAGGGAACCCTGGTTAAGATAGGCAGCTCATAGAATTAATGCAGGAGTTTTGAAATGAACAAAGATGTTTGAAAGAACTGAACAAAAGCTAAAGCAATTTAAACAAAACCTTTTTCTGATTGTGATTGTGATTCTGATCTGATTCATGCCAAATGAGAAATGAGAAACACTACTTTAATGATACATTTAAGTATCCATGTTAAGAAACTCGACTTAAAAAGTGCAGCTTAGATCAATGAACAAATAAATCTGAACTCATGTGAATATCTCACCTGTGAACAAAACCATCTGTTGTGATTGGTCTTTATCTATTTCTCAAGAGATCGCGGGTAATTTTATTTTATCAAAACAATATGTATTGCGTCATATCTGTCAGTCCCTCTGCAGGGCCCACAATATGCTTGGCATCCGTGTCCAGTGGCTAAAGAGCCATCAAGACGGCCACCGAGGCAGCAGATGTTACTTCAAGGTGGCTGTGGATCAGAAGAGGAGAGGTGTGGGTGAGGTAGCACTTCCTGGACACAAGCCAGGGCGTCATCAACTTTGGCTGGGTTGCAGGGATTAGGATGTCTGACCCAAAATACTCAGTGACCCCAAGAAATATCTCTGGTAATGAGTCCATGTGCGCCGATTTTTCAGTCACCTAATCAGAAATAGAATCCTTAAAAATAGTAATCCTAAACAAAAATATTGTAATTGTATTATGTGTATTTTAAAGGGTATTCAGAAATGGTAATCAGATTATGCAATTCTGATTACATGCAGCCAGCGCTACACAATGCATCACATGACTGGACTGGAATGTGAAATCGTAGGAGTTTCTCTGCCCAGTGTGGGAATCTTCATTACTCTCCATACATCTCACCACGCTGTTATCTAACAACTGATTACAGAAAAGCACAAGATGCCTTCCCTCTACTGGTCCTGGAGAAATCCTGCTCTGCATATTTTGATGTTTTCTCTGCTCTAACGGACCTGATCCAACTAATCATCTACCACCAGCAGTTATAAACGCACACATTCTCATTTGTTGCTTATGAAAAGAGCCACAGAAATTCTGTGGCAGCCTGCATTAAGTGCAGAGCGTAAACTTTTAATCCATACCACATTAGCTTGTTTAAATAGAAGGGGAAATATTTCATTATGATCTGAATTTGATAAAGTCATTTTTGAGTGTAAAGTTTTGCCTTTACATCTTTACAATCTTTTTTTGTAAAGGGGGCATTTGGCTGACGTTCTTACCCAGAGCAACTTACTTAGTGGGACAGTTCATTAGTTACTGGGACAGTTCCCCTGGAGACACCGAGGGTTAAGTGTCTTGCTCAAGGACACAGTAGTAGAAAGTGGGAGTTTGGACATGCGACTTTGTGGTCATCAGGTTCTCAGGCAAGTGTTTTACCCACTAGTCTATTACTTAGGGCCTTGACGTTGTCTTGACATTGAGCAATACAAATTGTAAACTAATTGTAAATGTAGCTCACCGCATAAACAATTATAATTAAACATGCAATTGTGTAGTCATGTCAAATTATGTAATTGTGTGAAATTATGTCAAACGAAGCAAATAAGTAATTGTGATTCATCATTTTTTTAGTTAACCATGTCTAATTGAAATGGTCTTTAATGAAACAATATTCATTAGAATGCATTTATTATTTTCAATACTTAAATTTAATTTCACTTTGCGAATGAAAGATTCACATGAACCTGAACACGGAAGTCATGCGGTTTCAATGGAGTGAACTCACATTCTAACTTTCATCACCACATAGGGAGAGCAACGGCAACCACATGTTTCATCCAGGGTGTGCATATATCTTCTATAAGTGGCGGATCTTGACAGGAAGTGAAGTTTTACACTTTACTGTTGCTTTGGTTAGTTTGCTGCTTGTTGATTTATCCATAGGTCTCTAGTTAGCAATATCCAGTGCTAAATAAATCGAAGGTGTGATGAAAGGAGAATGCATACAATCACAGATTCTATTAAAGCAACAGAAATCAGCTGGGCTTCAGCCTGGACTACTACAGATGGTTTGAAGGATCAACCTGGGAGAATGAATGCTTAACACAATAGCGCCGATAATTCTATGTGTTAGCATGTTATTAGCATGTTAATATTGACATCTCTAGTAGTTACATTGTATTAGTACAGCAAAATAAATGTAAACATTCTCCGTTCAATAAGGGTTCGATAAGGTGGTGGGGGCAGGGATACGATAAGGAAAGCAGGGCAGGGATACGCCATGACCAGGACTGTAAAAGAATGCATTAGCCATACAGTGCTTCTTCAGCCATATTGTCTCTGTGCTTGAACCCAATGGCCTCTCTCTGCTCACCCTAAATGACCTGCCTGCATCTCTCACAGCCATTAAAAGCACATTAAAGAGCGCTCAGGAAATGGAGAGCTGCACTTGCATCCACACAGATCCCAGACGAGAGCTTTGTGGATTTGGTTTTGCTCTTCTCCCTGGGAGGCTCAGGACCAGACGAGCGCAGAGGTGCGCCGAGCCGAGCACTTGCATAATGACACAAAACGAAAGAGCTCCAGACACACGTGGGGTTCATTAAAGCTGGCCAGACTCTGGGACGGCTTGGTGCTGCAGCACAGAAGCTAAACCCCAGCACGAGGCTGCTCAGCTTCAGAGAGGGACAGAGAAAAGCAATGGTTTAGCCAAAATGACATTTGTACACTTATTCTAAATGCGGAAGCCTATCATGTTCGGTGTCTGAGATTTGATCATTCTATTTCTGCCTTTTGAGCTAAGCCATTATTATTATGTGCAATTATCATGTGCAAAATCACTACTTATGTCACTCCATATGCAATAATAGTACCGTGTACATTATCATTATTACTTTTATCACTATTATGTGCAACAACAGAGAACAACCCCAAATCGCTATTAGTGTTACTAGTAAACTGTTTCAGCAGTAATTTATTTATTTATCTATATTACTTATATCCACAGCATTTTCTGATAAGTTTTATTTTGACTTTTGTATTATTTTGTATATTGTTCTCGTCTCTGTGTCTCTGTGCCTCTGTGCTGTCGCTGCATAAGCATTTTCCTTTGGGGTCAATAAAGTTTTCCGATTCTGATTTGGGTTGAAGCTTTGATGGTAATGAGCTCTCCGGTAGTGGAAACTAATAGCCCAATGATTGGCATCATCTAAACTGCATGCCTAGATCATCACCTTAAACTGTGTGGAGTTGTTCGTCTCAAATACACTTGCTTATGTGGTTTCTGACTCTGCCAATTTCAATCTTTTAGCACTTTAGATATTTCTTTTGTACATTTGTCAACACTTGGTACTATATTTCTTTGAGTGGTCTATTTGAGACCGCTTAACATTGTGGTCATGTGCTAGTGGCAGGATCAAGGCATCAGCCTTAGAGATCCAATGAAAAACTTAAGAAGCAGCAGATACGTCTTGGATAAAAATTGTACAATCTCTTTTCTGGCTGACCCAGACTAAAGGCAGTTAAATGTCAGTACTCCAGTATGTTTGGAGGCCTATCAAGAACATTTGCTTTGAGGACCTGTTGTAAAACAGTCGGACATTGTTTTGAGAGCCCTGATGGGTGGGAGGGATGTTTTGTGCGTGATGTGAACTGTGAGCTGTCGTCTCTGAGGAAGAATTAGACGTACTATGCCAGAGATCATGGCCCGCCTTAAGGGCTCACTGAGAGCTCATTGTGACCCGTGGAAACGAGCAATCAAGAGGGGAGGTAAATTCACATAGTAAGTGTGTGAGTGCATGTGTGTGAGAGAGAGAATCTGAATAGCGTGATCACAAGGCAGTGGTGTATCCTGCTTTTGGTTTCCTGCGGTAACACAAACAGGACGTGCTGTACTTTCTAGGAGAGGAATGGAGTCAGTGACTCATATCCTCACGCCATGCAGGGATATCCCTACTCCCTCCCCACACACACACACACACACACACACACACACACACACACATACATACACACACATTCCTTTATATGCCTGTACCTATATGTAATAATCACACGTCCCATTATGTTGCAATGTTAAAACATGTATCTTTATTTGTATTGAATTTCACTTCATTTTCATTTAACTGCTTTTTTTCCACTTTTGTACATTGTTTGCTTGGACATGTGCATGCACACACACACACACACAGACACACACACACACACACAGACACACACACACACACACACACACAAAATCCCAGCCATCCCAACACAGACATTCACAGATGATTCATACCAATGGCATGACACATGAGTTTTGTACATGTGTGTGTGTGTGTGTGTGTGTGTGTGTGTGTGTGTGTGTGTGAGAGAGAGAGAGAGAGAGAGAGAGAGAAGACTTCATTGTAGTGACATCATCTCAGTCTACCTCAGAGCCTGAAAGGGGAGGGGGTCTCTGTAACCATGGCAACAGGAGCTGAAACCCTTTTCTATTTCTGGAAACTAGGTTAGAAAAAGGTAAGTGTGCAGAGCGGGTGTGGCAAACACTCACACACACACACACACACACACACACACACACACACACACGCTCACACAACCACATACACACACTCACACACACACACACACACACACATACACACTCACACACACACACACACACACATACACTCACATTCACACACACACTCACACACACTCTCACACTCACTCACACACGCTCACACAACCACATACACACAATCACACTCATACACAGACAAAGACAGACACACACTCTCTCTCTCACACACACACACACACACACACTCATACATACACATATATACAGACACACACTCACAAATACACACACACACTCAGGCACACACACATACACACACACATACACAAACACTTATACATACACACACGCTCAAACAACCACATACACACACAGAGTCTCAGAGACTCAGAGACAGATAGTCACAGAGACTTAGAGACAGAAAGTCACAGACTCACAGAGACTCAGAGACAGAGAGTCTCAGAAATTCTGAGACTCAGAGATAGTCACAGAGACTAAGAGAAAAGTCACAGAGACCAAGAGACAGAGAGTCACAGAGACTAAGAGACCGTCTCAGAGATTCAGAGACTCAGAAACAGTCAAAGAATCACAGTGTCTCAGAGACTCAGAGACAGAGAGTCACTTAGACTCAGAGATTCAGAGACAGAGTCACAGAGACTCAGAGACAGAGAGTCACAGAGACTCAGAGATTCAGAGCCTCAGGGACAGACAGTCACATAGACTCAGAGACAGATTCACAGAGACTCAGAGATTCAGAGACAGAGTCACAGAGAGTCAGACACAGAAATTCACAGAGACTCAGCGTCACAGAGACTCAGAGACAGAGAGTCATAGAGTCTCAGAGACTCTGAAAAAGTCACAGAATCACAGTCTCACAGACTCAGAGACAGAGAGTCACAGAGACTCAGAAACAGAGAGACTCAGAGACAGAGAGTCCCAGAAACAGAGAGACTCAGAGACAGAGAGTCTCAGAGACAGAGAGTCACAGAGACTCAGAAACAGAGAGACTCAGAGACAGAGAGTCACAGAGACTCAGAGATTCAGAGACAGAGTCACAGAGTCACAGAGACTCAGACACAGAGAGTCACAGAGATTTAGAGACAGAGAGTCACAGAGACCCAGAGATTCAGAGACTCAGAGACAGAGTCACAGAGACTCAGACACAGAGAGTCATAGAGACTCAGAGACAAAGTCACAGAGACTCAGAGACAGAGAGTGACAGAGACTCAGAGACAGACAGTGACAGAGACTAAAAGACTCAAGGACAGAGAGTCTGAGAGTCACAGAGACTCAGAGACAGAGTCACAAATACAGAGAGTCACAGAGACTCAGAGATTCAAAGACTCGGAGGCAGAGAGTCACAGAGACTCAGAGAAAGAGGGTCACAGAGTCTCAGACACAGAGAGTCACAGAGTCATAGAGACTCAGAGACAAAGTCACAGAGACTCAGAGACAGAGAGTCACAGAGACAGTGAGTCACAGAGACAAAGAGACAGAGAGTCACAGAGACTCAGAGATTCAGAGAGTCACAGTCATAGAGACTTAGAGACAGAGAGTCACAGAGATTCAGAGACTTAGAGACAGAGTCACAGAGACAGAGATTCAGAGACTCAGACAGAGAGTCACAGAGACTCAGAGATTCAGAGACTCAGAGACAGAGAATCACAGAGTCACAGTCACATAGACTCTGAGATTCAGAGACTCAGAGACAGAGTCACAGAGACTAAGAGACAGAGAGTCTCAGAGACTCAGAGTCACAGAGACTCAGAGATTCAGAGACTCAGAGACAGAGTCACAGATACAGAGAGTCACAGAGACTCAGAGACAAAGTCACAGAGACTCAGAGACAGAGAGTCAGAGAGACTCATAGACAGAGACTCAAAGATTCAGAGACTCAGAGACAGAGAGTCACATAGTCACAGTCATAGAGACTCAGAGGCAGAGAGTCACAGAAACTCAGAGATTCAGAGACTCAGAGACAGAGAGTCAGAGAGACTGAGATTCAGAGACTCAGAGACAGTCACAGAGACTCAGAGACAGAGAGTCACAGAGACTCACAGACAAAGTCACAGAGACTCAGAGACAGAGATTCAGACTCAGAGACAGAGTGTTACAGAGACTCAGAGACAGAGAGTCACTAAGTCACAGAGTCTCAGTCACAGAGACTCAGGGACAAAGTCACAGAGACTCAGAGACAGAGATTCAGACTCAGAGACTGATAGTCACAGAGACTCAGAGACAGAGTCACAGAGTCTCAGACACAGAGAGTCACAGAGACTCAGAGATTCAGAGCCTCAGAGACAGAGTCACAGAGTTACAGAGATTCAGAGAGTCACAGAGACTCAGAGACAGAGAGTCACAGAGACTCAGAGACAGAGAGTCACAGAGTTACAGAGATTCAGAGAGTCACAGAGACTCAGAGACAGATAGTCACAGAGACTCAGAGACAGAGAGTCACAGAGTTACAGAGATTCAGAGAGTCACAGAGACTCAGAGACAGAGAGTCACAGAGACTCAGAGACACAGAGATTCAGCTACTAGCAGTGTGTGTGTGTCTGACCAGGCCAGCAGTGTGTGTGTGTGTGTGTGTGTATGTGTGTGTGTGTGTGTGTGTGTGTGTGTGTGTCTCACCAGGCCAGCAATATGTTGAGGTGCTGGGGGGTCGTGGGGTCGGGGCTCAGGGGGGGTGAGGTCACAAATGCTGCTGCTTTTGCCCAGTTCTTGCTCCAGTAGTGGGAACCATCGGTGGCCAAACTCGCTGTGAGCGGCTCTCCAAACACCACACATCCTGACCAATCAGGAGAGAGAGAGTCAGGACAGTGACCAATCAGGAGAGAGAGCTGGGCAGAGAGAGTTTGGGTGTGGTGGATCAGGTATGCAGGAGCTCCAGTGGATTGTTGTGTAAATGTGAGACACACCTTTCCTGCGTGCCTGCGCGAGTGTGTCCGCCGCACCTTTGCTCATCACTCGCGTGATGTAGACGGGACAGTTCACCCGGTTGCCGATGGTGATGGCCCGAAAAACCGCCTCCGCCTCCAGCTAAGAGCCAATCACAGCAGGGTCAACACACTGAAACGCCTGAGAATACGGAGTGTATTAATGAGCTAATTTGTGAATTAGTTTAGCTAATAGGTCTGTGAATCTACCTCCTCTGGGCGACTCAGGGCGTGACCCTCAGGACCAGTGATACCCATTGCCAAAACCTTCCTTTCCTCCTGAAACACACACACACTTGTTTAGTCAGCCATTCATGTTCAGTCACTTGTTCAGTTGTTAAGTTGCTCATTTGATTGTTCAGTCACTTGTTCAGTTGTTTTTTCCATCGGTTGTGCAGGTCCTCGTTCAGTTTTTCAGCTGTTCGTTCAGACGTTTGTTCAGTCGTTCAGTCACCAATTCAGTTACTTGTTCAGTCGCTCGTTCAGTTGTTAGATCAGATCTTGTTCAGTTGTTTAGTCACTTGCTCAGACACTCATTGAGTCACTCGGTTGCTCAGTCATTAATTCTGTCACCTGTGCTATTAGATCGCCATTTTCTGCGTGAACCAACGCCACGGCCCCAAAATCTCTCAGACATGAAAATGCCTCATACAGCTGAGAGAAAGAGAGAGGGGGGGGGGGGAGGGTTAGAAGAAGGTTTTATTGAAAGCTGTGATCAGATTATAGTGTTATCTGCAGACTTACTGCGGTGCACTAACCTGAGAGTCGGTCATTTGGAATAAACCCTTGTAGGCCATGTAAACCTGGAACGAGTTGATTCCTGTAAAACAGGGAGCAGAAAAAGATCAGTTCTCAAACCTGATGTTCCCTAAAGTCCAGCCAACAAACTGGCACTAGCTAATCCATTCATCCACAGATTTACACAAAACAGAAGACATTTTATGTGTGTGTGTTTCTTTATGTCCGTGTATGTGTCTGTGTATGTATGTGTGTGTGTGAGTGTGTTTGAGAGAGAGTGTGTTTGATTATGAGTGTTAGTGTGACTGTATGTGTGTGTGTGTGTGTGTGTGTGTGTGTATATGTGTATGTGTACCTTTCTCCTGTATCAGCACCTCCAGCTCGTCCTTCACGCCCTCGTCCCACTGTGGAACATCCACATGCAGAGAATAATCACAGCAGCACTTCCTGTCTGCCGCTTCCTGCCACTGCTCGAACGTCTCCAGCAGACTGTCCCCCGGCTGAGGGACCACGTGGTCGACTGCAGGACACACATAGGGACATTTCAGGGATAGGGACATCACAGTCTGTGGGCTGTGTTTGTCAGGAAGACAGGAAGACAATGGGACAGGAGGACAGCAGGACAGTGGCACAGCAGGACAGTGAGACAGACTGACTTATTGACCGACTGACTGAACAACTGACTGACCGAATGGACCGATTGACTAACTGACTGACTGACTGACTGATTGACTGACTGAATGATTGGTGGATTGATTGACTGATTGACTGACTGATTGACTGACTGACTGATTACTGACTGACTCACTGACCGATTAACTAAATGACTGACTGACTGATTACTGACTGACTGATTAACTGACTGATTAACTGACTGGTGGATTGATTTACTGACTGAATAAGTGGTGGATTGATTAACTGATTGACTGACTGATTGACTGACTGAATGATTGGTGGATTGATTAACTGATTGACTGACTGATTGACTGACTGAATGATTGGTGGATTGATTGATTGACTGACTGACTGACTGATTACTGACTGACTGACTGACTGACCGATTAACTGAATGACTGATTGACTGATTACTGACTGACTAATTAACTGAGTGGTGGATTGATTTACTGATTGAATGAGTGGTGGATTGATTAAATGATTGAATGAGTGGTGGATTGATTGACTGAATGAATGATTGGTGGATTGATTGACTGACCCACTGATTGGCTGACTGGTTGATTGACTGACTGATTGACTGCCTGATTGATTGACTGACTGACTGAATGATTGGTGGATTGATTGACTGACTGACTACTGACTGACTGATTACTGGCTGACTGACCGATTAACTGAATGACTGACCGATTGACTGACTGATTGGTGGATTGATTGACTGACTGTGTCACACGCACAGGACGCGCACGGGGCACCGGAAATGAGCGCGTCACAGGATATATAAACAGGATGCGAGTAGTTCCTCTTCGCTCAGTCATTGAGTCTTCTACCCAGTCCGACCGATGGTGACTGATTACTGACTGACCGATTGACTGACTGACCGATTACTGAATTGATTGACTAATTGAATGCCTGGTGGATTGATTGACTGACTGAATGATTGGTGGATTGATCGACTGATTGATAGAGTAACCAGACCTAAATGTAGTTCAGTTGTTTCCCCTCCTAGTTACACACAACCCTCAGTGTTTAGTATTATGGGTTGGATTGTTTTGGTGTTTAGTATTATGGGATGGATTACATTAGTGTTTAGTATTATGGGTTGGATTGTGTTGGTGTTTTGTATTATGGGCTGGATTGTGTTGGTGTTTAGTATTATGGGATGGATTACATTAGTGTTTAGCATTATGGGCTGGATTGTGCTGGTGTTTAGTATTATGGGATGGATTGTGTTGGTGTTTAGTATTATGGGATGGATTACATTAGTGTTTAGTATTATGGACTGGATTGTGTTAGTGTTTAGTATTATTGGATGGATTGTGTTGGTGTTTAGTATTATGGGTTGGATTGTGCTGGTGTTTAGTATTATGGGATGTATTATGTTAGTGTTTTGTATTATGGGATGGATTACGTTAGTGTTTTGTATTATAGGATGAATTATGTTGATGTTTTGTATTATGGGATGGATTATATCCTGAAATTCTGTATTGTGATTGGTTGCTGTAGCACTGATGTGGACTCACTGATCATGGTGGTTCCTCCAGCAAGTGCTGCTTTGGTTCCTTGGAAGAAGTCGTCCACAGGTGAGCTTCCCATGTAGGATCTGTGCAGGGAGGTGTTGGTGTCAATGCCACCGGGAACGACCATGCGGCCGCCTGCCTCCACCACCCTCACCCCCCCGGGCACGATGAGGTTCTCCCCAATCTGCCTGTGGGAGGAATTTACAGAGAACATCAGTCTCCTGCTGCTCGTAGCTCTGAAGATAAGGTCATGTGATCAAGCAATAACAGCCCAAAATTTCATGTCACACCAGATGCTGGAGCCTCTATTAGCACACAGAGTGGCTAATGAAGAGCTTCTGTTCTGTAAATGTTGACTTTTTATGTCAGTGGCAAATGACAGACAGAGCTGAGGCTCCGCCCACACAGTAAGACTTACTTGATAATTCCATCCTCCACATAAACATCAGCATAAAACGACTGATCATCGTTCACAACTCGCCCTCCTTTAATCAGCAAATGCTCACTCTGAGAGAGAGAGAGAGAGAGAGAGAGGGAGCGAGAGGGAGAGAGACAGAGAGAGAGAGAGAGACAGAGAGAGAGACAGAGAGAGAGAGACAGAGAGAGAGACAGAGAGACAAAGAGAGAGAGACAGAGAGAGAGATATATATAGAGACAGAGAGACAGAGAGAGAGAGACACACACACACACACACAGAGGGAGAGAGATAGAGAGAGACGGAGAGAGAGACAGAGAGAGAGAGAGAGAGAGAGAGAAAGAGAGAGAGAGAGAGAGAGAGAGAGAGAGAGAGAGAGAG
>JBBJLS010000006.1:4791594-4809357 GCA_037577275.1 Bryconaethiops microstoma | reverse complement strand
GTGTGTGTGTGTGTGTGTGTGTGTGTGTGTGTGTGTGTGTGTGTGTGTGTGTGTGTGTGTGTGTGTGTGCATTTTGGGGACAACTTTTCTGATTTTATAGATGAAACAGAGAAAAGAAGGTTAATATACACTATTAGGATCAATAAAAAGATCTGAAAATTCGACAGTTCTCCTATAACAATAATATAATATTAATTAAACTATACAAAACTATTCAGTCTGGGAAATATCAGTTAAGCATCTTGTCAAAGTTGGATCTTAAAGTAGCTGTTACTGACAGTTTTGTCTATGTAGTTTTAAATTCTGGGATGAGTGGATGTAATGTGATGCTCATTGTACAGTCGGGTTGATAAACAGTAAAGTACCATGCAGTTTTGGAAAATAGCGTTATCTTTGCTAAATAACCACAATAGCGTTTAAATATTTGGAACCACAGGCCTAATTCACTGTGTAGGGAAAGACTGTACAGAGACAGGAGTCAACTGTAGTAAACACAAGTAGAGTCAAGCCAGTTTTATTTAAACTGCATTTCTTTCCTACAGCTCATGTTCTCGCAAAACAGCTTTGCAGAATCCAGGTCTGAGCCCCTGGTGAGTGAGCCAAAGGCAACAGAGGCAAAGAAAAACTCCCTAAAGCTGGAGAAAGAAACGTCAGGAGACTTCCAAGACTCAAAAGGGGAACCCTGGAAACTGTACCGCAGAAACTGCTGGCAGTAAATTACTGTAATATACCGTGAATCTGTTTCTATTTTTAAACTATGTACCTTCATCTCTGTGCTAATATACATATAATACACATAAAACACATTAGAAGCATATTTCTACAAACAGAAATGGTCTGTTTGTAGAAATATGTCTGCCTACAATCATATACAAATGTTTGAATATCCTTGGTAAAATTACATGTTTTATTGATTTTCAACTCCTCTGCAGAGAAAATACTTAAATATGGTCTTTGTCTGCACATTTTTATGTCTACTTTCTATTTATTTGTTAAACATATTGAGAAACAAGACATAAAATTTATCATATTTTTTGCCCATATGTTCAATTCATGCAAAAAAAAAACAGTAACTGTGCATTAAAATGTGTAGAAGTCTGTTCTTCTGTAGAGCAGATGCACTTTCTTTCACTTAGAAAACCAACAAAACATGCCATTTTACCAGTGGCGCACAAACATTTGCATACAACTGTATACAGAATACACAAGAGACATGTTATTATTACACATAGATACGTATAGGCCATAAACGGGACATATTGATGATCCTGTGTCCTAAAAAGGCATTAAAATGAGGTTGTGTATGTGTGTGTATGTCTGTATGCGTGTGTGTTCTTTCTCTCTCTCTCTCTCTCTCTCTCTCTCTCTCTCTCTCTCTTTCTCTCTCTCTCTCTCTCTCTCTCTCTCTCTCTCTCTCTTTCTCTCTCTTTCAAACTGCAAAAGTGCAAACAAGCTCTCCTGGCTCTCTTTCGCTCTGACATGCATTTAGAAAAGCATGGCAGGCGTTCGCTGAAACTTACAAGTGGGAATGATACATCAAACAAAAGGGAATGAGCTAGTGAGAACAAACGAGTGTGAGAGTGGGAGATGGAGAGAAGGGGGGGTGCAGGACAGAGACAGTAAAGGAGAGAGTGAGAGAGAGAGGGGTAGAAGGAGGAGGACAGACTGAGAGCCGAATTAAGAAGCAGAGTGAGAGAGATGTGCGGAGACCAAAGGCTTGTAGCTCATGATCACTTTGAGCAGCAGTGTGTTGATTAAAGAACTGGTTCTCTGGAGGCCCGGTAGAGGAGGGGATGAGGCTCGGCCCAAGGAGTTTTTCTCTGTCTCCTTCATCCAGCCTGTGACACAAACCACAGATTCCACACCAGGAGCCCACAAAAACGAGACGTTTTTATAGCACTCTGGCCCTCCGGCACTCTGAAATGTAGTTCAAGCGGAGTCTGGCTGTTTTGGCTTCTCTTAATTAGCCTTCTTTAATACTCTTCTTCAATGGTCTTCGGTGCTCCCAGCACTGAACAAATGACTAGCAGCCAAGATTCTGATATGCTCATTTGATCTGCGATCTTCTGATCTCCTCATTTGTGTACAAATACAAGGCCGATAAAATAAAACTAAGTTTATTTTTAAAATGTTGGGCCAAGAACATTGCAGAAAGCTCACAGCAATCTGAAATGATCCGTATTTTTGCACTTCCACAGTTGAACAAATGACTGGAAGCCAGTGTGAGATGTTCATTTGATCTGTGATCTCCCAAATCATGCTAATTGTTAATTTTGGGAAACGAATAAAAAAAGAAAATTAAATGGGGTCAAAAAGCACACTGAGTGCAACAGCATGAGGAACATGCTGAAAAGCTCATGGCAAAACAAAATGTTCAGAGTTTGGCAGACTTCGCTGCTCTCGTAACTGAAGAAATGACAAGCAGCCAAGGCTCTGGCATGTTCATTCGGGGAAAAAAAAAACACTTTTTGTGCAAGAAGCATGAAGAATATCAGTCCAAGAACAGTGTGAAAACCTAACCGCAATTCGCAGTGATCAAAAACACAGCACAGCTAAGCAGCGCAACGGAGGAGGAGGGAGACTAACGCCAATATCTTTAGCATGAAGCCAGTCTCGGACTAGTGATAGCCCAGCCACTGGCCTGATTTCTCCTTTCGACCCCTGACCCTAAGTGTGTACCCTTTCCTCCCAGGCTACGGCATGTCCCTGACAGAGGAGCCAATCAGCACAGCATGGGGGCGAGGGAGACGTGACAGAACACACACACACACACACGTATATGCTAAACGTGCTGCTGCACCCAAATCTGCCCCAGTGTCTTAAAAGAAGAAGAACAATGGACGGTAACACGAACAAAGTAAACAGATCTAAGCGCTTTGCCATTGTGGCCTTTCCTACAATTTGCCTCATATTCAATGTGAAATCTGAGTAGCAACAGTTAGTTTTTAATGCTGTCCTATTTATACTTAAATGCAAATGCCCATATAAAAACAACCAGAGTTTGATTTTCTACACTCTTTCTCAAAGATGAAAGCTTGAAGTGTTGTTTATCTGATGGCTTTTGGTGTTCTTCCAGGTCTTGCATGGTTGTTAGGAGTCCCACATTCTCTACATTTAAAAAAAAGTTTTGAACTCCAGTTTTGGAAACTTGTTCTTCTCCATTATGCAAGATGATTATCTTCTGTCTTTGGGTTTCAGATCGGACGGATGGACAAGCTAAAGTCGTACTGGGGGACACAAAAGTAAAGAATCTTCTAATTAAATACTAATAGATTTGATGTCACACTTAGTTTTGGAGGGTTTGATGCAATTTTTGATAAATATATGCTTAGCACTTTCTCATGATACTGTAGATTAAATAACTTGAACTGAACTAATTTAATAGACAAAAGGGTGTCATCTGATTTTTACACAGTGTTGCAGAATGTTATATGGTCAATTCAACACATGCTATTGCCTTTGTAATACTAATGAGTGCAGATGGGTATGCAAATCAGCCTCTGGACAGTCAATAGGTGTTTTTGTGTCTATCGCAGTTCCAGATGCGTGTTTCTATGGGTGTATGGATGGACAAAGGAATTAATGTATTGCCAAGCATGCATATTTACAATCACAATATGGAGGAATTGAATCACAATGTAGGCATTTATGTTGTAAAACCCTGGCAAGTAGGTCCATCATACTGTTGCACACCCACATACTGTTGAAGAGCATTCCTCCTGGACTTGATGTGGGGGGAGGAGTGTAAAAAAATCAAAGAGGTCACAGGATACAAACACCCAAATCTGGTTTTGATAGTGCCTCCCACCCACTGAGCACTGCTGCCCAAACAACTGGGCTGTGTTTTAGCGGACAGCACCAGAGGCAAGAAATATGTTTTTAATCATCCTTTGTTTGTTGGACATCGCCTTTAGGTTTCAGTTCAATTTGTTCATCGGTTCCGTATTCTGAACTAGTAATGGCAAGGCAATTAGGTGAAGCGATACCAAAAGAAAATAGGCCTTTGTGTTTTACTCTAAGAGTCTTGGTTTGACTAACCCAGAGATAAAAGTCTCATACGCTTCGCAAAACAGAACCTTCAGCCAGCTTGATTTCTTGCTGCGCTTGACAATAAAAGTGAATCGTAATGCTGGCAGGCCTGAGACAGAGGAGGTGAGAAAGAGAGAGTGGGGTTAGTTGCATTACAGAAATAGCTGATGTTTCTGGGGCACGCTGCTAAAGGTAATTCTGTTCCAACTTGTTGTAACAAGCTATTATGTAACAGCCTTTTGCTGTTCTTTCAAGCCTGTACTTTTCCACCACTCAAATACACAGACCCTGCACCCTGAGTGATTTAGGTGAACTTGTTGCCTCCAGGGCTCCCAGAGCTTATTTTGGAGGGCACGATGAAGGGAAAATGAGCTGACACATGGATATTAAAGGTATGAGTTACTGCCTGCTCCAACAAGTCACATTTAAGAAGTTGAAAATCAAGAAAGTATTGAGCAACTCTTAGTTTTAGCATAACGAAGGAGGTGATGCTTTCTTTTACAGTCCAGTAAGTTCTAGATATTAAGCAGATCATTGATACAAACTCCAAAGCACTAGGTTATGAGTATTAACTGGGTATGTGTGGGATGCCATCTTTACTGAAATGTCCAAAAGGTTCTAGTTATGGCTTTATGCTCAAAAGACATAAAATACCAAAATAAAATTATTAGTAGCAATTTGGTAAGTATAAACATACCTAAATTTCAAGGTAAAGTAAAAGAAAGAGTAACCCATGAAGGATTGACCTTAGAGCAGAAGGTTAACTATTGCATCAATGACAAGGAGAAGATTGGAATAAATGGTAGTAAATAGATGAAATTTGTAAGAAATGGTTCACTTGTGTAAAGACATCATTATATCCATATTCATATCTCATAACTCTATTCTGTTAGTCTTTTTTACACGATTTACTCTATTTGTGCTGTGAACATTTTGTAATGAACAGACAGAAACAGAAACGACCCAAACTGACTACTATTTTGGGTCTTACAAGATTGTGGTATGAAGGTGCCAATTCCTGATAAATAACAAGATGAGGTTCATGCATTAGGGAACATCCATCATTCTCTGAAAGACTGTAAGCTTTTCTCCTGAGCTGAAGGGTCACGGGTCAGCTGGATGAATAATGCAGTGAGACCTCTATCTCTCATGAGACAGATTCCAACCATCTCTTGTGAAAAGCGAGAGAAAGAGCAACAAGAGAATAAAACCAAGGATTCTCTTTTGTTCCATGTCTTCTCCTTTTGTCTCCTGGTCGCCAGCACTGACCATGTTCAAAGCCGGAAGACTGTGGCCACTCATCTGTCTCGTACTGAGTGATGGGTAGCTTTCTCATCATGGCTTTTAATCCTAGCTCACTGTGCCGGTCACGGCTGTTTTTCATGGTGAAGAAGCTCCATGTCACCTCCTTCCTGGTTCCTCTCTAGGCTTCTTCATCTGTCAATATTTCTAATCAGGCCTTGCTGATGAATGAGTCTTCTGCTGTTGACCTTGTGGCAGGAATAATGGCATTCTGTGACTTTGTCCAGATGAAGGTGAAGTGTGCATGAAGGGGAGAACAGGCACTGATTCTTTCAGTTGAAGCTGTTCTTGGTGAAAATGGTTATTTTCTTAACCTTATCTTAACTAATGTAACATTCAAAGTCTTTTTTCTAGTTTTTGTGTATACATGTTCATACCGGGCACAGTGAATAAAAAAAAATGCCATCCTTTATGTGTTCAAGAATCAATCAAGAATCAAGAATACTTTATTCATCCCGAAGGAAATTGAGTTTTTATTGAGTTTTTCCATTGAGTTTTTTTTAACACTGTGTTAAAGAAGCTCCATGCTGTCCTTATTGTTGGATGTGCTTTGTTTAAGGAAGCATGAGCACACCATTGGAAGACAATTAAATTGATTTTATTTCTTGCATTGATCGAAAGTGACAATATAAAATGATTAGATAGACAGATAGACAGATAGATAGATAGATAGATAGATAGATAGATAGATAGATAGATAGATACACAGATATGGCTATGTAAGGTTATAGTTCTTGACATATCAAAATAAACATAATATCATTTATTACCAGCACCAAGAAATCATTTATTAAAACCAAAAAAAATAAATAAAGTGCAGAAATAACTATTTTTTGACAATAAAGACTTATATAAAAATATTTATATATTCAGTTATCCTGAAGCAGAACTCCTACAAGTAGTTTTACAAATTGGTTTAAGCATGATCGAAATATGTGGCTGAACACATTCATTTTCTGCTCTTTGTTGAATGAAAACTGTGAAATCTGGGAAACTCAACCGGCCAAAAGCTCTCATTATGTAATTTTGTGCCTCAGTCAGTAGAACAGCTCCACTGTAGGCTAATCTGACCAAAAGAGCTCATGCAATTTCCATATTTCATGCTCTTTTGTGAATAGTGTGTGGGTGACCAGTGAAATATTTGCAGGATTACTCTATGTAGCACTGCTCGAGTCAGGATATTAAATCAAAACAAACAGAAAGTGATGCTTAGGCTGCCTGGAGCACTGATGTGAGAAGAGTTAGGTGTGGTTCAAGAACATCACTTTTATGGTTAGAAACAGATATTAGGAGCTATGTTTATCGTTACTGACCAACACTTATATGGTAAACCTTTCGCTGGAACACTTACACAATATTCTGAGTTTCAGTTTGTGTCAGTTGTGAAATGAACTGTTTTCTTCTGTTTTTTAAAAACAAAAGTAAATCTAAATACATCATCCAGTACATCATTTGAAGACTGCCTAAAGAGGCTTTGTACCCGTCAGTCTTCCCTTTTACAACAGTCTGATTATAGAACAAATAGTCCCGGTCCTAAAATCTGATTGGTTAAGCCACTGCATACACAACAACTGAATTCTATATTTATGCACCAAGTCACTAGAAACCACTGGGCTGTAAATGGATTACAATTTTTATAAACTTTATCTAAGTCCTACAAGCTTCAACAGTCTTCAAAAGTGTTTTAGATAGATTAGTAAGAAATACTAATACAAGTCTAAAATCATATACAAAATATCTCTATTCCTGTGTGTTTTTGAGTGTTTCTACCCTCACTTCAGAGACTCATGGTGTGAGTCTGAGTCCCCCTCCCGCTGTGAGGGTCATCTTTCTGATCTAAACCTTTCTTGTAAGAGCACATGCACAGTCAGCGGGATGGCGGACGTCCCACCTAATCAGCATTTCAAAGTGCCGCTGTCAATTATCAGGCCACTCACTGCTTTCGCACATGGCTTTCATTTCGCTGGGCCATGTTGGGTCAACACGTCAGCTGATGACATTCCTCGTCACAGACTGGGTTCCAGGAGACATGCGTTGTATGAGGAGACGCACCAACACATGAAAGCACTGAAATAAAGCAGGAAGAAACTTGAGGCAGTTACAGTGATTTTACATTTATATTTCATTTATGGCATTTAGCAGACGTTTTCATCCAAAGCAACTTCCTTTCCCTAACTACAGGGGGCAGTTTCCCTGGAGCAACTTGGGCTTAATGGTCTTGCTCAGGAACCCAGTGGTGGTCTGCTGAAGGTAGGATTTGAACCTATGACCTCGTGGTCCAGTGGCAAGTATCCTACCCACTAAGCCACCACCACCATGTGTACCATGGTGTTAGGCACACAAACTGAAACAACACCCCCTTAAATATAATAAAATCACTGTGGCTTATCTTTAAGGGTGAAAAAATTATAATAATATCCACCTGATTTCTAGATCTTCACCGTTTAGACAAAAACATCAAGCTGGGAGGGAGACGGCTAACAAATACTTCCACTAAATCACATAAAAGTTGGCTTAGTCCAAACACAACTACTTCAACACATTTGGAGGAGAACACTAACTGACAATTTTGTTATGCTTGAGTTGGCATGTTCTCTTGGCATTGTGGTGAGGGGAGAGAAGTCACAACATCTTGATGACAGGGACAGCATTCAGATAGTTGCACCAGGACAATGGTTTATATTAACTGCTTTATCCAGAACTCTAGTGATGTGTATATATATCCATAAAGTAAAGTGGCCTCTTATAATAATACGTGAACACACCACAGCACACAGTGTGTACAGTACGAAATTCTTTCTCTGTGTTTAACGCATTCTCCAATTAAAGCAGGGGGCTACGCCCAATGACCTTGCTTAAGGGAACCTCAGTGATGACACTAGCAGTGTTGGGATTTGAACCCACAACCTTCTGATTGCAGGGGCAACGTTCTAAACCACTAGGCCAACAGGTGTGAACGTGACCTTTCGATTTCAGAGCCAGAGCACACATTAACTAGCTTTGTCCCTTTAATGACAGGTATTTGGTTTACTTTTATGATTCCGAGCAATGCGGGATAAAATTTTAACCATATTATCACATATCTGGCTCTGATTTTTTTTCCTTTCACCAAGCATGGCTCAACTTCGCAGTAAAACCCTCACTTAAGTACCTCGCAACTCCTCAGCGAAGCCTCTGAGCTCATTTGGAGATAAGGATGTGCCACAGGGTAATTTCCAGCTTATTACCAGTGTGCGGCCAAGGCCTTTCAGGCCACCCGTGGAGCTATTTCAGGAGAAATTGCTTTGGATCTATTATTCAGTTGGTTCCTGTATTCTGGACATCAGCTATTAGATCCGTCTGTTGTGTGAATGTCGCAGGAAGAATCGTTTCTTGTTTGCTACTCGGCCTGATGTGCTTTACTGTACTCGCTGAACACTATAAAATAATTCAGCCCTTTGACTAATTTATTTGAAATACGCTTTCAATATGAATGCGTGTGTCACCAAACCATTTACTTTACCGCCATGCTGAAGTGATGTGTGGGGGGAGAGTCTCTTTATGTGTTGATATTAAAACAGTAGATCACTGCAGCATGCAGCGAAGGGACATGGGAACAATCCGCCCAACCGCATTAATATGCACATCATGGTCTCTCGAATCACAGCACCCACGAGGATCAATTGATCAAAGAGTTTGTGAACCTTTATAAACATTTTTGACATGATGAAATTCCCATTTTGGAAGGATTATGAAAAACAAGCTCTGGTCTAAAACTTTTTTCAAGTAAATGTATGATGTAAAGGTACAGGACATTGTAAGTTATGACGTAGAGGTACCATGCAATAAAATGGCGATCAAGGATAGCAAGTAAAAAGAATGTACTTATGCTGCAAACATCTTGACACTGTAAAAAAATATTCAAATATGTAAGTTTTCAAACAATAAGTCTTTTTAAAGCACTTCGAATACTACGTTTACCTCTCAAAAACTGAAATATGCACATTTTTAGAAAATCAGTGGAATTCCCCTTTAAAAGGATTCCTAAAAGGTTCTTGGCTTGGATGTACGATTCTAGAATTTTTAAAAAATTAATATAGAACTGTTACATGTGGATTCTTCATTCAACCTTCAAATGAAAACCAAGAACCACTCAATGAAAGGTTTCTTCTATAAACCAAGATTTGCTCTTATGGCATCATCCCAAAGAAGCCCTCGAGTGCAAGAAGTGCACCTTGCTTTCGATATAAGAGTTGCATTCCCAACAATCCATGCATTCTTAGTTCATAGCCCAAAAAACCTACAGTATGAAAAAAGCATGACCTTTCAAACTCCTTGCCTTTGTTGTTCCACTTTCCTTGCAACTTATTCTGTCTTTAGAATTCCCGTTCATGCTTTCAGGCGCTCTGAAAAAATTAAATAATAAAAAAACTGAAAGGGATCAAATGTGTTTTGCTTCCTTCTTCTCTGTTCCTCGATGTGTGACAGGGCACGTAATGAAGACATTCAAATCTCACCGCAAAAATCTGCACTCCAGGCATTGTTAAATAGAGGGCTTGTAAATAATTAATCTGCCCGACTGCATAGGCTACATATAGTCTTTGCTGCTGTCAAACGCAGGGAGGAAGAGATGAAAGAGAATTTTGCTCTACCTGTGCAGATTCCTCCCTGAAATGCATCAGTCCAATGAGCTTATTTGATCTGAAAACATGGAAAGGATTTTGAGTTTTGACGATGATCAAAGTGTGGCTTGTTGACTTGTTTGTGTTATAGTTCATCATTCGGCTTCCGCCGAAAAAAAAACAGAATGAGTTTTTCTTTTCTTTAATTATCATTATTCACTGTACTTGCAAGCGCTGCCAGCAGAGGCAATGGAAAGTTTAGCTGTGTATCCCACACAATTATAATTTGTGATGATAAATGCAAATGGTTCGTACTTCTGTCAAAGATATGCAAATCCACTGCGATGCATTCTAGACACAGAATGATTATTAATAGCAAAAGTTTTCACACTTTTGCAGCTATTTAACAGGGTAAAAGTGGCATGGAACATTCTGAACTTGCAATAAAGAGAGAGTTTATCACAATTTCCCACCTCAAATATCTTAAACATATGTATGCATGTAAAATGTGCTTCAAAATAACTGCAAGACACACTCACAATGCTCCTGAATTTACTACTCGGTTTACTGAGACTAAATCTTATCAGGTAACCTGTGCATCGTCCCATTGTGTTTAAACTGTGTCAGCAAGCTCAGGTCAGTGATGAAGAGATAGTGGTGTTATTAAATATTCTTTTCAATCAAAACATCTTCTAAATACCTACACATGGTCCTGAGAGCTGAAACAGTGCGGTAAACATTATTTCAGCACATGTTTGAGGCCTGTGCCTCCGACTAACCGCCAAGTCCCCTTCAGTGCATTCCTCCACACTTAGGGTGATTGTGAGTCATCCTTTAAAATGGCAAAATGAGAAGTGGGACACGGAACTACAGCCTAAGCCAATATTGCAGAATGAGGACAGCGGGACTGCAAGTACTTCAAATGGGACAGGGCTGCTGAAGACCGAGGACACAGCGCTTCAATTATTTTAGCATTCACTCAGTAGACAGTGGACCCGCTGCCCTGTGCCTTCTGTGGCAGTTTCACACGGGCATGGAGAACTCATTGTCCTCTTTTATGCGCATGTGTTCGAGAGAGGCTCTCGAAAACATGGGGACACCATGAAGCAAAGGTTTAGATATTAAAGCTGTGATTGATTACATATTCTGCTTGATTTACTAGTGGCTGGTTTTGCATTTGACGTTTCTCCACCTTTTAAAACAAGGTGCAAATTGGTGCCAGTGTCTTATAGTTGTGTTGTTGGGAGACTTCTTTCACAGACAGTATAAGAACACCATAGAATAGGCAGCAGTTTATCTTGTATTAATGTGTTACTGCACTGCAAACAAGCCAAATCTTGAAAACAAATAACAAATAACAAATAACTTGACTATGTCAGATAAATAACCACATTTTTCATCAACCTTTTCTTGTTTTAAGAAAGCTTAACAAGTGAAATGATCTCATTATATTGGCAGAAAAGTTTGCTTGATTCTAGCACCTCTCTTCTTGTTTTGTTTTGTTTGTACTTATTTTGTACAATGATTTTTTTAAAGTGTGTTTCACAAATTCGATATTTTAGGTAGGAAGAGGTACCCTCTATAGAACTTTTTCTAGGTGGGAAATAACATTTATCACCACATCAAAGCTCTTGCACCTGCACTCATTTGCACATCAGGCCATGTTGAGGAAATATGTTTGTGCTCTCTTTAGAAAAACTGATGAATGTTTCTTTCCGGGTGTTCAGAGTGCTGGCATGCCGGGCTCGACGTTCAGCTTTCAACCTGCATTCACTGCAACCTCACAGTTAATGCAAGGACTTAATGACCGACTGAAGATTATATTATTACTTCGAACATTAGGCCTTGAATGACAAGCCCTCGACACACATCTTCGGTACTATGCAAATTCTAAGCTAGTGAGAATCATGGCTCTATAGATGAAATCCTGATAAGTCCTTTTTAAATTCTTCATGTTCTGCCACGATAAAAAAACGCCTCGATTTCAAATAAGAACATTTATTCTCTGTAAGTCTCTCGCCACCAGAGATGTGCAGGCCAACTTTGGCATGCTGCACTATCAACAGATGATGTATGGCCAAAGTCGGTATTTACCATCTAAATTGCTTCTTCAGAATGCCCAGATGATGACAGTGATTAATCCACTAAAGAGCTAAATCTTCCTCTTTCAATATGGTGCCACATTTCCAGCCACACATCTCCGACTTAAAGGCAACATTTATATTCGGCCCGAGCATTTCCTCCGCCTATTTCGCCTTATTACCTCTGGGAACAGGGCCGCCTCACCGGGGAGGTGGCGGCAGAAGTGGCAGCGGCATGTGTGTGTGTGTGGGCCCAGGTTTTCGGATCGTCCATTTTTCACCATATCTTTTTTATCAATAGGCGATTTAATAAATGTGATGTGTGCACAGTAATGTTAGATCATACATCAGAAGCACCTGACCTAGGGGTCGGCACACTGGGCACTATCAAAGTGCGCCCCCACCTCCCTACTCCAAACAGAAGACCAGACTGTTCCTGTCTTTCACATTTGATCCTCCGTTTTTCTGTTCTTCTACATTTTTTCAACACGTTTTCAAAGTAACTCTTTAAATGCTTCTGGACTTTGAAATGTTCCACAAAAGGCTGCTCCCGTCACACGGGTCACCAGGAGGATGACGCAGCGTGTCTCTCAGAACGACACAGTGGGATTTGTTCCTATTAGTGGGCCGAGAGTATGTTAGAACGTGTAAGAATAGATGAATGTGCAGGGATACGCAGCTTTGAAGATGGCTGCGAGTGTGGGAGGGGCTGGGGGGCTCTGTTCTCCATTTGGCGTGTGCAGATGAGAGTGTCCTCCCGCAGATGGAAGATGACAGAACCTCTTCAGGACTGGAATTGCGCCAAAAATGAAGTGAAATGTACAACACACACATTAACGCACGGGCACGCTTTGGTTTAGCAACGAGTCGAACTACCCGTGCTCCTGTTTTCTCTTCAGAGCAACTGTTGCAAAGTTGGACAAGCTTGAGAGATTGTTGGCAAAAGTCCTGTTCAATCTGTCTGAAATGCTTCACTACTGCGCTGAAATGTGCTGTTGTAGTCAGAGACATGGACTCAAGACTTCTGACTTGTGAAAGTTTAGCCTTAGGAAAAAATTCAACAGGAAAACTGATTTTATTAACAAAGCCAACCTGAAAACAATTAGTGAATAAAACCTGTTATGTTTGTGACTTTCAGTTTTCCTTTGGTTATGTGCTGTCATTACTGCAATGTGATTCTCTCACAGCTTGCAGTGGCATCAGGTTCACTACAGTTTCAAATTATAAGATGTTCCTTACAGAAGAATCTTCAGTCTGATGGACTGAATGAAGTGTAGTAACTAAGAGGAGCACGTCTAGATAAAGTATTCATACGTATATATATATATACATATACATATACATATATATATATATATACAATGTTCCCCGCAAAGTCAGAGTTTGCAGATTCAGTTGTTTGCAGATTTTTTCTTAGTAGTAATTGTTAAAACTAGTAATTGTTTGCGGAACCCCCGCAAATTCCAGAAACCACAGATATCCTCCGTATTTTCTTTTTGCGTTTTTGTAGTAATATATAATTTTTCATGCATTTTAGTGCAAAATTTTAAAGAAAAATATAATTGTATATATTTTGTAACATAAATATTAATGTAAATTCAGCTAAATGTCCATATAAAATATGTCTGTACACATTTTTAGTACTGTCGAGAAAATACAAAGCACCCGTAAACAAAAACGTGTCTTGGAATGATGAAATACCGCTGTACTCAGAGGTCTGAAAGTAGCCAATCCAAGAGCGTTATTCATTTATCCTTGCTGCTGATTGGCTGCTGCCCTGTGACGCTTCTCTGGCAGCTGCAGTCCAGAATTCCTGCATTAGAATAGTTTCCCACATGGAGCGTCTCAAGTTTACCTTTACATTTTTCATGGGTAATGTACTAAACTGAGTTTAAAATGAAATTAAAGTGTTTTAATAGCATATTTGGGGGCATTTTGGGGGTTTACACTATAAAAATAGGCATTTTTAGATATTTTTTACCACATCACAAATTTGTGTTGTTTCACAATTCTCTTGGAACGTAACCCAAGTGAATTTCGAGGGTTTACTGTATATATAAGACTGCAACCTGTCATACTCACAAAATCAATACCAATATAAATGAATAACATACTCGCTGCTGTTAACAGAGAGAACTTTGTGTGTGTGTGTGCGTGTGTGTGTGTGTGTGTGTGTGTGTGTGTGTGTGTGTGTGTGTCTATGATTAACTTGGGATTGGAACAAGGTGGAGAAATCAAAGAAACTCTGTGTGTTACATAGTCACTCTCAAGCACTCAAGCACTCCCATTACAGCAAGTCACAAACTCAGCCCAGACCCAGGCCAGGATGAAAGACACCACTTTTTTAGGAGGAAAGAGAAAAAGAGGGATGAATAAAGAGCAAGAGAGAAACAGAGAAATGGTGAAGTTATCACAGACTAACTGGAGGCAGAAGAAAACACAAACTTACTTCAGTTCCCACATCACTTGTTCCACTCTCATTACAGAACCCCCTCTCAGGTTCTCAGTAGTGGTACTTTTCTAGCATAATTTAAAAAATAGCAATTTTACTGGTATTTTGTTGTGGTATTAGGTATACACAACTATTTTAATGTTTAACAAATTGATATACTGTGTAACATAGTGCAAAACAAACAAACAAAAAGAAAAGGAAAAAAAATACAAAAGCTGCTTCCAACAATTCTGTTTCAAGCAAAGTGATGCAATAAACTTTACTTAACTGTTCATTTCTGATTTCCATTTGATCATTTAAATATAACAAGAGAGAGCAGCTCTTTAACCGAACAACCTGAAGACCTTAAACGGTTTCTTATGTCTTTTTATCTGTCACTGCTACTTCTAGTACTACTACCAATTTAGCTAATGTAGGCTAAAATGTTCATTTTGAACCAGGAAGCCACAGTTTCCAAGTTCTTAGAAGGACATTTCAACTGGAATGGCCACTGCAGTCAGATTTCCGACTACATTTCTAATACTGTTATTTGTGTCTTACTCACAATACAGTCCAACTTCTATCTGTGACATGGCACTACGGTATTGTAATCATGAATAATACATGGATTGCATTATGAACTGTCATCGCTAGCAATGGCTCACATTGGTTAACCTTGTTTAATGACTTTTTGACCTGGAAAGCAGTAAAATCTAGTATGAGGTCATTCCCAGCTCTGACGTCCTACTTTCAAGGTAAATGGAATGCAAGATAACATTCAAGGTAAGCTGTAGTAGGTGTGTTAGGTAGTCATAAATCCATTGAAACTCTCAGAGATACAACTCATGCTGTTTTTCACCAAATAGCTTCCTGTTACTGCAGTCATTTTCATTACTCGATATTTTTTTTCAATTTCTTTAAATGATCACTAGAGTACTACCAGTACTCTGACATGGGTAAGAGTTTTCAGCATTTTTTCCACTCTAATAATTGTATCACAAACTCTCTTTTTCATTCCTTTTGTCCCCATAAAGACACCATCCATCTTGAACTATGGGCTTTAATAGCAGATCATTACTAGTGATTTTACTTCTGAGAAACAAAGGCAATTACACTTACCAAGAGCTAAACAAAGCCAAACAATATATATAAATATATACTCCCACTGCACAGCATATTGCATAAGAGCTCCCTGTGCACTGCGAGTGATAAGGGAGGGATGTTACCTTTTGCTCAGTTCCTGTTGTAAGGCAGCACCAGATGCTTGCTTTGAGATCAATGTATTGACATTAGGCTCACTATTCCGCTGCCTGTTGGACATAAACATTTAGTATCCTTATTCCAAACACACTGTATACAAAACCATAATAAAAAGATTTTTACATTACAGCAAAACTTTTCCTCTGTATGACAAAAAATAGTTTATTTATTTAAACTATTTCAAATCATGCCAATTGCCTTTACACACTGTGTGAGCACCCCATGATGAACAGTATATTTGAAAAGCGAACAATGTTTTCTTTTGCCATTTAATGTATCTTTTTTTTTCATTTAAAAAAATATTTTTAAATTTTTTGCATTTCTGAAAGTCCTTGTTTCCTCTTAACCAAACAAAGCTTGTTTGATAACTTTTAAGTGGTACCTTCAACACCTTCACTGCTGGACAGAGTTTTCAGGATCCATGTGGATAAATCAACAAGCAGCAAACTAACAAAAGTAATGGTAAAATGGAAAGCTCTAGTTCTGCTCAAGAGTCTCCACTGTAACAAGAATCCACTCGTGTGTTTAAAAAAATATGTCGGCTAGAGTTTTTTTAACCACCTGCCTAATATTGTGTAGGGCTGGTGCCACCAAAACACCTTCTGATACTCTTCCATCACAGCCAGCATTTAATTTGTGTTACAATAGCTCCTCTGTTACAACCAGACGGTCTGTCTTTTGCTCCCCACACACATCAGTGAGTTTTAGGTGCCCATGACCTTGTGATTGGTTCACCAGTTGTTCTTTCTTGACCACCGCACACCAGGAGCACATCACAAGTCCTGCTGTTTTGGAGATGCTCTTGTCTGGCTATCAATTTGAATGTAGTCGGAGTCACTTCGATTGAAAAGTTTGCCAATTTTTTCTGCATCAAACACTGAAGGCCTAGTGGTTAGGACGTTGTCCCTGCGACAAGAAGGTTGTGGGTTCGTATCCCAAGATTGCTAATGGCACCCTTGAGCAAGGTACTGTCCCCACACACTGCTCCCCGGGCGCTGTGTTCCTGGCTGCTTCACTTGGTGAATGGGTTAAATACAGAGAAAAAATTCAAACTGTGCTGTGGTGTGTGCATGCATGACAAATGGTCACTTTACTTTTAAGAACAGACTGTTCACTTGCTGTTCCTGTTCAGATATACCTGGAAAACAAAAGTGTTTGCATGTTTGTGTGGTACTGAATGTACCGACATTTGATTGTGACCTACTTCTGTGGAAATGCACCTGAGAAACTCACAGCCCGTCATTACAAGTGGGATTTTTTTTAATGAGGCAACACATTCTTTTCTACCCCGAGGGAAGGAGGCCAATCAAATCTGTCGTAAATTCCTGCTTGACACGGGTTGATTTGGTCCACAAATCTGTGTTAATGCATGTGTATGTGTGTCTGTGTGAGCGAGAGAGATAATTCTCAGAGACAATTACAAACTCAATCCATGGTCAGGAGTCCAAGACAGCATATATGTCCATATGTGTTGTTATTGTATTGGATACATGTAAACGTATTACTGAAAGAAATTATGTTAGAGCAAATACGTATGTAAATAATGTAAGTAAATATATGTTAGTATATAAGTAATGAAGTATATCAGTAATTACTTAAGAAGTTTCTTTAATTACTTTTATGCAATTCACAGACTATAGCGTTTGAAATAAATTGTACAAATACGCAAGTCATGATATTACATGAAAAAAAGTCACAAGACTGTTCAGAGTTTGTTATTCATTGTGCACATCATCATGTACAGCAAGGTTTGAATGAAACTATATGCGCTTCATGATTAGGTTATTACATTCCTTATATCCATATTTATGACATATGTATTTATTTTTTAAATTATATATTTTGTTTTTCTATTCTTTTTTTATACAGCCAGTTTACATACCTTAACTTTGGAAAAACCACTATAATGCATGATCTTCTATGGCTTACTGCTTTGTTTTAGGGCTTTCACACACACACACACACACACTCATACACACACCCACACACACACACACACACACACACACACACACACACACACACACACACACCCACACACCCACACACACACACACAC
>JBBJLS010000006.1:4725731-4738231 GCA_037577275.1 Bryconaethiops microstoma | reverse complement strand
TCTGTATAACCGAGTAACGGGTCGCTGTGTAAATTAACTTCGTGCTACATCTTATGTAATTTCCATCAAAAAAAAAAAAGGCATTTCTTCACTTCGACTGAATTAAGCAACTATTTTGAGGAAGGGCCAAAGCACCATGCTTCGATTTTTACATTTAAAGCAAGATGATAAAACTGGCTGTGACTTTTGCAGAAACTGTATGGTCTACATTCGTCATTATTGAAAACACACAGTCTGCCGGGGGAAAAAAGAAACAGAAAAGTTAGTCTTTGCCACAGATGCAAAAAAAAAAAACTGATTGAAAAGTTGTATGACTAAGCAGAGAAGAGTGAAACGCCACTTTCTGTTCTCCCTTTAACCCTCGGTAGGACTCTACAAGCAGGATGTCAAAACAACTTCCTTCAATTGCCTCAAACTAAACACGAGGGCTCTTGATCAGCCTGGCTGGAGGATGAATATGGTGATCTGTACTTGTGCAGTTTTTGAGCTTGAACAATGTCAAAGTGTCATGAAATGCATTTAAGAGAGGGGGGGGGGCTTTTAATTACATCATTAAGACAAAGAAATCCATTCTGAGTGGTGTGGTATGAGTCAAACTTGTTCAGTTTAATGCCTTTAAAGTTATTACACAAAGTTTAATCTGGGCTCATACAATTTGTCTAATTTTACAAAGCAAATGTGTTTGTTGTTACACAAACTTAAACAATTTTGGCTTATACAAGTAGGGCAATTTTTAAAAAGCAGTGGACTTGCCCTTTCACCATGCAGGACAGTCCCAGAAAAGAGAACCGTCTCTGAAATCAAAATCAAACTCTGTTCTACTGACAAAGTCAGGTGTTTAGATCAGACCTTTTTTTTCACATAGGAAAGGCCTAGAAGCCTGACTAAATTTGTTTTAGTCAGAAACTACTGCAAGGTTCAGCATCATCCCGTTTGGTTTGTGCCCATTTAAAGAACAGTTTGCTCACATAACCCAAGTGCTGATCATAGCTGTCCTCCCTGGCTGTGTCTGTGTGGCTCCCCTGGTGGAGGTGCTGGCTGCTCTGTGCTGGGCTCAAACACAACCACACAGGTTTGGGAAGAGATTATTAAACAGTGACTAACGACTGAGAGCCTGCACTGCTCCAAAAGGTAAAAAGGGGGTAAAAGTTCAGAGCCAAGTGGATGGTTTTGTATAAAAGTAGTTGGAAGGTGCCTCCTTACTGCGAATGGTGGGGTCATGCTGTCCCTCCAGCATTCAAATTAATTTTTAAAAAAATCACAATATTGTGTATGAATTATAAGCAATGATAATCTTTCTAAGCTAAAGGAGATCTGGGGAAGCAGCCACTGTCGTCAAAAATAAAAAATAAAAAAAAAGCAGAAGCATGCAGGAGCGAGACAGTGTGTGTGTCGGAGAGTGTGTGTACGTGCGTGTGTGTGTGTGAGAGTCTGAGCTCCAAACCGTTTATATAGGGCCTAAAAATAACCGTCCAATGGAGGCCTAGAGGTCAAATGAGCCAATGGGAGCGAGATGATTTGCATACTAGTCCATGATTGGCTTACGGTGATATCATATGCGCCCGCGCAACCTGGTCGCCTGTGATTGGCCGGCTTGGCTTGGAAAAAAAATATATAAAAAAACAAAAAAACTGGGGAGGGGGAGGGCCAAAAGGGGCTGCGAGGTTTGAATAGAGAAGTTTGACAGAGCGCGAGGTCTTCCAGTTGGAGTCCAGTCTCGCCGTGCGCATGTTTGGCTGGTGTGAGGTAGTGAGGGAGTGAATGAGTGAGTGAGTGAGTGTGTGAGGGAGGGAGAGATCTCCACAACACACACACGCACGCACGCACGCATTCACGCTCATACACACGCACACGCGAGCGCATCCACGGAGCGACGCTTCTCTGGTGCATGTGCCAGACGCACGGAGGAGACGCGGTGGAAGAAGGACGCGCTTGCTGCTGTCAAGACTGCACACTCTGGGGTCTTGACACGAGAAAAGAGGAGGAAAGAGAAGAATTACTGCAACAAAAGAACAACAAGAAAACTTCCAGGCTTTTTTGTTGGCTGGGATTTTGCCATGGATGTGCTACCGATGTGCAGCATTTTTCAGGAGCTGCAGATTGTCCACGACACCGGCTATTTTTCAGCCCTGCCGTCGCTGGAGGAGTACTGGCAACAGGTAAGCTCCCTCTCCACAGAGCACTCCTGACCGTCATTATATTCTCTATAATGATAATAACAGGCGCGCTTAGAATAAACTTTGAGTGACAGGCCAGGGTGCCTCCCCCGGCGCACTGGATTCAAACAGGCTGCGTCGCTTGTGACTGGCTGCCCGCGTCCTGCGGTTAAATGGGCGCTCAACTTCGTGGCTCTGGCGTTGTAACAGTTGCATGACTTCCACACACGTTCCCGTTTGACGTTGTCTCATTTATTTGCTTATAACGCTTTTAACCACCTTGTTATTTCTTGTTCAAATTTTCCATTCCACCTTAAAAGTAGGTGTCAGAATTCAACTTGCTGCTGCATTTAAGGTGGAACGGAAGAAAAAAAAAATCGAAGCCCAGTCGCAGCTTCTTGTTTTGGGTGAAGAGAAGTGGTTGCAAGTGTTTCTGCATTGAGGAAGAGGGGGTGTTCATTGCTGCCTGCAGCTCTGATAGTAAACGCTGTCAAAGTGCCTCCTGCTCGCGGGTCACTGTACCACCGAGTCGCCTGGTTAAAGTCAGAGTTAGGGTCTTTTTTTGTATTGTAATATCAGCGAATATATATATGTGCAGTTCTGGGGTCACTCCAGCAATCTAAATCCAAAACAAATAGTAGAGTGAGACTGTCTGCGCTGAAATGCCGTAAAAGCACACGAAGCGTTGAGGAAGCCTCCAGAGTCTGTGTGTGTGTGTGTGTGTGTGCGTGCGTGTGTGCGTGCGTGTCAGTGTGGTTTTACACATACACATACACAGGATGTCAATGGTGCATGGAGTATAAAATATCGTCCAAAGAGGAGGCTGGGTTTAACGTAGCCCACCGATTTGACAGGCAAGTGTCCCCCCCCCCCCTCCCCCCCAGAGTGTTTCACTCAGTACATTATTGAAACCCAGCCAGGTAGTAATCCCTCCGGCTACTACCTATTGAGGTTCTCAAGATGAGCCAAGAGCCAGGCACTGTCTCAGATGTGTTCCTACTCGCCTCCCCAGTGATTACAGACATATCACACTTGTAAGGTAACCCAGGCCTTGGGAATGTGGTGTTCCACCACCACCACCCAAAACACCCCCTTGGGCAAGCAGTGTTGGAGAACACTGGAGCGCCCTGGTTGACCCAGAGGAGTCATTCATGGCTGAAGGTAGATGTTGAGTGGTGTTACTTGGTGTCACGTCACCGCCGATGGTGTAACTCACTTCTTGCCATTGGGGCAGCTGTTCATTTTGAACCTGCAAGTCTGTTTGAGTTTCGTGAGCCGCCTGCATGAGGAAACTCGCCAGAGCAAGAGGAAGTGCTGTGGCTTCCTTAAAAGGACTTTGAAATGGGTGCATGACTCACTTGGCTGCCATTAAGCAAGAGAATAAATGTTAGTCTTTCAGAACGAGGCTCTGCAAATGTACTCTTAGGCCAAGCTAAATTTGGACACAATCGGTGCCGGGAGCACCATAATTGGATTCTGGCGAGTGTTAAACATTCGGTAACGTTTTGACACATGGAATGATGCAGATTGTCTGAGAAGAAACGGCTCGTCTTTGGAGAGCAGTCGTCCAGTCATTCATTGTCCAACCGTGGGAGATTGAGCTCAGTCCTGAGCTAAAGTACACTGTCCGTGTCACAGTCCAATACTGCGCTGAAAAAAGCCTCATATGTGCCCTGAAAGGGGACCTATTGCCCTTTTACCCTAAAATAAGAGAAGGAGATGTTGTTCCTCATTAACAGTCAAAGCGATATGGCTTCCTGTTTGTTATAGATGGATGATTACATATTTAGTACTCGCAGTGGTAGGGGAATGTAGGTTTGTCTATGCTTTTATTGGAACTGATCCTTCCTGGAGTAGGAATTGTGCCATTGATCTTCCTGTTGATGCTAATTCTGATTCCACGGTTTCCTAACTGCATGTTCTCTGTACCACACCAGACATGCTTGGAGTTGGAGCGCTATCTGCAGAGTGAACCGTACGTCTCGGCATCTGACCTGAAGTTTGAGAGCCAGGACGACCTGTGGAGCAAGCTGATCCTGGCCTGTGGGGACTCGAAGGGTGACTCGGACTCGAACGGGAACCTGGTGCCGGTCAAGGAGGATCCAGACAATCAGGACAGCCAGGCCCTGGAGACCAACAGCGTCAACTCAGATGCCAGCAGCGAGGCTTCGGACAGCTCCGAGGAGCTCTCGCCCACTCACAGCTTTAGCTCCAACCCACTGGGCTCGGCGCTGGCCGAGTCGGGACATTTGGGTTCCTCCATCATCGCCACGCCCCCGTCCTCTCCAGAGGCGCTGCAGGAGCCCAGCGCACCACAGGTTTGGAGCTCCATACAGACTGAACTGCACCTGCCCGCCAAGATCAGGCATGGGGGGATGGCCAAGGTTTCGGGGACGGATAAGTCAGGTTCGGCCGGAGGGGACACCTCTCCGGACGGCAGGAGGAGAGTGCACAGGTGTCACTTCAACGGCTGCCGGAAAGTTTACACAAAGAGTTCTCATTTAAAAGCACATCAGCGCACTCACACAGGTACAGTTTTCTGTATTTGTCTTGCTTGTTTCTTTCTTACACACATACACTGATGGTTTTGCTTTCTCTATGTGTCCAAAAACAAACATTTGCAACTCTCTCATTGGCATACTCACGTGCACACAAGCACTTATACCAGTCTGGGAGCCGCTGGGATGCCCCCATGATCACTGCCTGTGCGTTACGTAAGCACAGGAAAAGACTTAAAGTGAATGTTCACTGACTCTAGTTACGTTGCTTCCTGTAACATTATCACGTGAAGATCAAGCAGAAAAAGAGCTCATTCTGTCTGAAATTAGTACTGAAACTGCTCAGTTGACTGAGCTTCATCTGTTCCACTAGAGTAGTTGTGTAATGGTGTTGAGAGTTGACTCAGGTTGTCCACAGCTGCAAGACCATTGCCTCTCTCGGTATATTTGCCTTGCATGACTGCACGCCTAAACGGTGACCTAATCTGTTTGGAATGTGGCTGTGCCCTGTAGGAGGAGAGGGGGAGGGGGGACAAGGCCTAGCAGGATGAAAGGAACCTGCTCTACCAAAACACTATTGGTTTCGTCATGGGAAAGGGCCAGACATTTCAATGGGGAACTGGGTGGCCCACTTTTTTTTTCTCTCTCTCTCTCTCTCTGTCTCTCCACTCTTTTAAAGGGCCTTGTCCTGGCATAAATGCAGCCTATGTGTGGGGCTCATTGTTCATTCATTCAAATGCTATTTATGTTTACAAGACACAGAGGGACAAGTTGAGGCATTCCGATCATTCCCAGCTGAATGCCTCAGCTGACTGTGCATTAAGGCCCTGTGGGTTAGAAAGTGCCCTCATTTATGAGTGCATATTTTTAAAGAAAGCTTCCTGTGCTCTTGGCTGGCTCATCCTAAAGATGTTTGTGTTTTTGTTTACAGGTGAGAAGCCGTACAGGTGTTCATGGGAAGGCTGTGAGTGGCGTTTTGCGCGCAGCGACGAGCTAACCCGGCACTTCAGGAAGCACACGGGTGCAAAGCCATTTAAATGCAGTCACTGTGACAGGTACGGGCTCTCTCTCTCTCTCTCTCTCACTCTCTCTCACTCTCTCTCTCATGCTCGCTCGCCTGCTCCTGCTCTCTCTCCTCTCTGACACTGAGAAGTCTGACAGTTATCGTAGCGCGTCTGCCGTTTCTCACCGGTGCCTTTGATGTGCGCAGCTAGAGAAAATACAATAGATTTCACATTCGCCACATTGATTTCTTTTATCTGTTCATCGATGGTAGTCGTCACATTATGCTTGGATTTCATCACTTAATTGCCTAATCGGATTAAATGCTTGAAAGAGCAATGGCAACAGTATCATATTTCCTGAATATTGATATTGACTGGGACTTTATGAGCAAATGTGCCGGGTATTTAAAAGGGAGGCACAATGCGTCTTTCAGTATTTCTGCGTCACGCTTGCCTTTTTGAAAAGACTCGCTGTCTGCTCAGCTTCTCTCTCTGGTGTAATGAAAAACATGCAAAAGCAGTGAGACCTGCCGTTCGGTTCCTGTTCTGTAGCTGAGAGCTGTGTTATATTGTACGCGATAGGCCAAACATTTATGTCAGCACTTCTGCATCTGTTCTGGCCTGCTTCATCTGGTTCATTCCATTTCAATTCAGTTTATTTGTATGGCTCTTTTTCATGAGATGTTTATAGAAACCCAGGTCCAAGCATCTAATAGTCAGACTTAGGGCAACAATCTCTCCTGTTTATTATGCTGCTGCTGTGTGTAGAGTCATAAAACACATACACACTTAAAAATAAAGGTGTTCTTTGGAGCAGTGCCATAGACAGTCCACTTTAGTTCCCTAAACATTCAGTGCATGGTTTCTCCTGTGGCAATTAGATGTGCAAGTAAAGAAACTTCCCAACCTCCACACATACCAGTTAAAGACGGTCGAGAACCATACAACTGAGCCAAGAATCGTCTAAGAACCTGCATTGCTTAGACAAAGTGAAAGTAACCCTCTCCTCTTTCCTCTGCTTGATTCCAGGTGTTTCTCTAGGTCAGACCACCTGGCCCTGCACATGAAGAGGCACCTCTAAAGCAGGATGTGTCCGTGCGCCGTGTGAGGATATGTTCGTTTGTATCCTGACCAGCCTCGTGGTTGACCTGCCCTTATGCTTAAGGGAGGGTGGTGGAGTGTGTTCCAGCCAAAGCATGCCATTTTGCACCGAATCCTGTGCCTCCGGGTCCCTCGGGAGAAAGGCCTACTGACTGGTTGTGGAAAAAAAAAAGAAAGAAAAGAAAAGGAAGAGACAAAATCATGCGTGAAGAAGCGAAGAATGAAGGACTTTAAAAAAAAAAATTTAAAAAGAAAGAAAAAAATTACAAAAAAAGAGGATAAAATCTGACAAAAAAAAACAACGAATGAATGGATGAATGATGTGTGTTGTATGGTGCATGTTTTGGGACAACTCCTGGACAACCAATACACTGGTACTTATTAAAAAAAAGCCTGTCTGAGGGTGAACGAGTGAGTTCGCTGAGTGCGAGGGTGACTGTATGGTGTGTGAGCTGAGGCAAAGGCTGGGATGGGGGGTACCAGTGTGTCGCTGCAGACTGAATGGCGTTTTGGTGGGGAGGGTGGGAATCAAGTTCCGTTTTTTGTTTCCTTGCGGCCTGTAAGAAAAAAAAAAAAAGTGTGTCTGCTTGTCAGTGTGGAAGCAGGGACTCTTGCCAATCCCCCCCCAGGCTCTGTATCACAAAGGGGACGAGGAGGTTTTGGTTACTTCCGAACCCATGCACCCCGACAAACCCCCTTTTAGAGGGTCTGCAGAGTTCCCGGCCCTGAATGAAAGTGGCTTTTTGGTGTTTGGTGCAGCTACTAAATGTGCAATGTGTTCAGTAGCTTGTTTTCTCAACAAGCTACAAAAAAGCTCTTTTGTTGTCCATTGTATAAGCTGTGTGCTTAGAGATAAAAACACAAAAACTATAACTTCACTATCATAGACAGGTGTTGCATGGTATTAGGGTTTGTACTCTTTTATTTTTTTTTTCCTGTTCTTTGTTATCAGGACTGCTAATAGATTCCAATAAAGTGCAGCTAAATACGAATGGTTAAATGTTACAATATTGTACATAAATGGATTGATGATTCTTCTCTTTAAATCCCCCCTGCTTATGCCTTTTTTTTTGTTGTTTCGCGAGGAAAAACCACTATTGATTAGCATTCTTTGTAGTCACATTGCTGTTTTTTTTCTTTCACTCTGCTCTTTTTCTCTCTCTTATCTCATTCTCTTCATTTTTACCTGTTATTAATGCACTGTTGACCTTAATGGTGCCTTATGCAAGTGACCTTGTCCTGTGGAATAGATTGGTCCTTGGGGGTCACACAATGTCTTTTATGAGTGATCAGAATAGCTTTATTAAGGCTCCATTTCCCATGAAAATGCACCTTTCTTCTTTTTTTTTTTTATTATTCCTTTCGGAAGAGGCCACTCTGACTGAACCCGACTTTAATGCATTCAGATCACAATATTAAGACGTTTTAACCTAAATGTTTAGTAAAGTATAGCAAAATCTGTAAGGTTCACCATGCAAAGCACTTAAATCAACAGCTTTCTCTTTACTACCATGTAACAGCTAACCAATACTAGGCAGAATCTCTTTGAATGGTACAAAAAAAGTGGAATCTGATGAAACCGCAAAAACTGGTCATTGCATAACAAAGCTGGAGGGGGAGGTGGGGGAGGTGGAGGGTGACGCAGCTGCTTTGACATGCGTTTGGCACTGAGGGTTTGAAGGCCGGGCCTGTATCCCCTGCAACCAAGACTGAGGAAAAAACCTAAAGATTTATTGTAATTAACAAGCCCTACCAGGACAGGCCTCGCCTTGTACTGCATCTGTGTAATGAATTACTAAAGGCTTTGCTGGCATAGACTCTGCCACAGACTGCTGACTCTGGCAGTTTGCTATTGACCTGTCTGGATGGCGTTGTTTTAGCCCAGCAACAGTATTATGGAAACAGAGACCGGGCGTCCAGAAAGATAAAGATAAATCGCTTCTTTCAGCCCATACAATGTACATTTACAGACACGGAATTGAAGCCTTTGGGATTGCAGACAGGTCCCAGGGCTGTGTATATGCGTTGTGAGCATTTTTAGTGATATCTAACTGTTATTATTTGGGGGTTTTCTGGCCAAGGATCAGTTCGAGTCTATGGACGCGAATGTCTAAAAGCATTCAGTGAAAGAGTCAGCTCCTACACAGCTCAGCAGATAGTAACACGCTTTATCAGGGACGTGCTATTCTTTGTCTCGAAAGTGGAATTTGACAGCGCGGCTCCTTGGATTTCAGATTAGATTGTAGCTGTAGGAGGATCAGCATGAAGAAGCTCGCCGCCATAAAATCGGAGCCAGCAAGGTTTTTGCGGGCAAGGAGAAAGAGAACAGTACATCCTGCCTATGAAAGTGGCCAACATCATTCAGGCGGCAATAGAGCCTTAAGTAAAGCCTCCCATTTTGCTTGTAACTATAACCAACGCTTTCTATCACTCTTTTCTCTCACAATTTCCCCTGTTGTCTATAATAGAATATTTGTAAAAATTTGAAAAAGGAAGAAAAGTTAAAAATGAAATACAAAAAAAAAAAAACATTTTCTAAGATTTTTATTTGTTCTTGCTTTATATAAATTTTATTTGAAATTGTTTTGCAAAATTGTTCTATTTCTGTATGAATGTATTTTTTATTGGAATAATAAGAAATTCTTATCACACATCATTTGTTTCATTGTTTTTGCCTCAGTTTCTTTCAGCACTGCTTCGAGATGTTTGGAGAACGAGTAATATAGCATTAAAAGTACTAATTTATATATTTAGACTTTGGAAACTACTGGTAACATTCAGTGTAGAGTGAAATAGAGTGTATGCAGTGTAGAGTGAAATAGAAGCTGTTCTAATATGTAATTCTGCAATGATCTATATACAATAATTTCTTGATAATTGCTTGCTATTTGATCACTTTTTGAAATACAAGGCATTCTTTATATTCATTCTGTATGTTAACTAGAATCCTATTGATCATGCATCTGTAGCAAACCTGGTTTTATATTATTTTATATATGAAAATAGTGCTTCCACAACTTCCAATAGAGCTTGACTACTGAATGGTAGTGGGAGTGTGCCAGTCCAATACTTATCCAATTGATCCGATAGGGTCTGTTGATCTAGTACAGACCAAAATCATTATATTGGATATCAGAAAAACACTGAACCATCACATACATGCTTAACTAAACTTTGAGCAACATGAGATACACAAAGAGATACACAGATGAGCAACAAGGCTGTGTCTCAAATGGCTCCCTGCTCCCTACATAGTGCACAGAAAGTACAATCTCTTGCACCCAAACAGTGTATAAAATGTCTGACAAAGAGCCATTGAAGATTCACAGAACTATAACCTACAAACAAAACTATATTGGTGTAGAAACATATATCTTAAAACGTATATAGTGCCCTCTAGAGGAAGGTGCATCAAGACAGGTGTGTTATTAAGGGCCTGTTATTTATCAGAGGGAAAAATACTGTACTGATATGGGCAGATATTGAGGTAACTGTTTGAGTATCAGTTTCAAGCATGAAAAGTGGTGTCGTGCCCCCCTAGTGCAGGTATGTTTTTGTAGGAGAATGATTCCTCATTTATTTAAGGGGATCTTCCAATTGAAGCCTAGGGAAACCCCCTCTTGTGATGTATCTTGAAACTGGAAGTAAATTTTGAAAGAGTACAAGTGCTGTGAGGGTGGATACTTGGGAGCAGGCTGTTCAGCTGATTTATTCCTCCAAAAAGGTTGACGATCATTTGAGTGTGTAGCTATATCACGAACGATAGCTAGGACTTGGCCGAGCGCCGCAGGGATGTGAGCTGAGTAAGGTAGTGAGAGAATATATGAAATATTCTGTTTGTAAGAATCCACAACAGGACAAGAACCATTTAAACTGTAGCACTAAAGGTTGAAACAGTGCAAAAGACAGAAAGATTCTTAACGTTACCAAAAATGAAACATCACTATGGACGTAACCCACAGAGAGCCATTATCTGGTCAGAGGAAGTTCACCTCAGTTCAGTTCGGACTCTCCAGTTTACCTGCTCCGCTCTTATCCGAGGTACGTGAGTGAGGTCTTCCCTATACCAAAATGGACTAAATATGTCTCCACACCAAGAAAGATGCTAAATTGCACCCTTTGAGAATTTGAGAATCCAGCCTGCTAAAAGAAGAAACCTGACTGTGCTAATCTTTGCCAGGGTTAGCACTGGAATGTTTTGCCAAGGCTTGGCCACTTCCCCAAAACATAAAACCAAAACAAAAAAGGTTCAGTCTTCTGGGTTCGGCTCTTCCCTACAGTCAACACTTACACAATCTCGATCAAAGCCACGCAAATTACCCATCAGCACCCGAGACTGCCCTTGGCACTTCATTAGCATCATGTATTTACATGGCTGTTAGATGATTATTTGATACAAATAAGATAATGTTCCCCATTGCACACTAATCAACAGGGCTGCACAGATTTATTTAATTATCAAAAACACTACAAGTGCTATGAATTAGGTGCTTCATGCAAACTGTTTTCCTATTGTAAGGCTAATGCACACATACTTACTGCTAGTGGGAGAGGCACCTAAAGATATGCAGCTCCAGGTTTTTGCATAGATACATCAAACCCTTAAAGGTCAAGTGTTCCCAAATCATTAAACGTAAGAGAATTCCAGCCCATGCTCAGTGATGGACTGTACCGAGGTGGTACATTTTTTTTTTATAACAGTCTACCCATTTCTTCATTATTGCTAATGGTGATAAAATCAAGATGGCAAGTCCCGTTCAACCAGGCACCACAAACGAAGGCACTATTCCTGCTTTGCTGCATATTTCTACAACCCACACACTTTCCTGTATTTGTCTTGGGAATGCCTGGATATGTCTCGGGAAAATCCTGGATTACCCTTTGCAGATAAATGACCTTCAACCATATGACAGACTCCTTAACCTAATGTCCTGGGAATGCATTAATAGAGAGAGTACTTTTCACCTCATCGTAATTCAGAGCCGAATGTGGGATCCGGGCAGAGCCCTCCACAAAGTAGCAGTGACCTTTGCATGCAGACTGGGGCGTAGAGCAAGGCAAGTCTCATCATATTTGGTGCCTTGTATTTTCTTGATAAGTCCAAAGGTGAGCGGCGGCGCAGAGCACGCCAAAATTAAAGGCAATGTCACAGCATCAAAGCGTGCCTTTGCCAGAGGGCAGTGGGCGGGTGAGAAAGCGCTGCGTTTGAAGCATCCGTAGTTAAGTTAAGGGGAATATGTAAAGAGTGAAAAAAAAGCAAGAGCACTGTTTATTCAGTGTGTGTTTAAGTCGTGTCATCATACAGTATGTCCTTCCACCCATTTTGTCTTTTAATCTTGTTCATGTTTTTTTTATTCAACTTGCAGCCACACCAGCTACACTGTGTACAGCTATAAAACTACGTATATGTTGTTATTGTATTCCCAAGTGTCTAAATATTTTCAATATATTGTGTTAAATGCAAAGGTTTTGTCAGCCCTGGTCAAAAGTAAGTACATGACCACTACAGAGGTTGGTAAATAAACATATGTGTATATGTCTTGAGCCACCCCTCATTTCTTTACTTTTTGCTTTGAATCACCTTGTTGGCATACTGAGTAGATTATATGAAAGAAATGGGAATAAATGTTTCACTGTGACAGGCTGCAAAGTGTGTAAACACAAAAGGAGTCTAGATAAAGGAGTTCCAACCACTCAGCATTCAGCACCACCAGTATACTGATCACCGCCTGATCATCTGG
>JBBJLS010000006.1:4692382-4705885 GCA_037577275.1 Bryconaethiops microstoma | reverse complement strand
ATAAAGAACGCAGAGAAAACATCAAACACTCAAACAAGACCAGAAATAATAAAAGAGCACAATAACAAAAGCGGCTCCGACAGAAAAACTCTCCGCCGCTTCGACTCCACGGACGCGGTTTTGGGACGACCGGCCATAAACTGTGGAGAGAATTGAGTCGTCATCGTCCGATAAATTAATCTGAAGTCTTGACCGATGAGAAAGTAGTGAGAAAATAGTCGGCGCAAAAGAAGAAAATGTCCAAAGCCTCTTTGTTCCACAGCATTTAGCAACAAAAAAAATCTCTACACCAATTTTTGCGTCCATTGAATTCGATGACACTAGGGGGCGCTATTTCACAGTTTTGCTGTTGAATGTGCACGAGCATCTAAATGACTATGCTGAAAACACAACCTACCAAAAATGTGTCAAAAATAATAATATATAGTACTTTAATATTATTCTCTACTTTATTAGTGTTTAAAGGAATTTGTAATGATCAAATAAAGTCAGACTCGTTCACGTCCTCTTATTTGATTTGATCAAGTATAATTTACACTCACTCAATGTGGTTCTATGCTCTAACCGTCTCTTGTGCAATATCATACTTACGGAGCAACATTATTAATTCTGGAAGGTCTACTTTACACTTTACTGTTCCACTACTGTATTGTCTATTGTCTTCTGGGTAATAATAATCACACTTATGGTGCAGCACTGGTCACTGTGGAAGGTTTACATTACTGTACAGAGTTGCGGTGTCTATTTACTGTGTTGTTTCTGTTGTAACTCTCACTCTGTTGACTGTTGTTTTATGTTCTCTGTGGTCCGTGGAGAAACGTCTCATCTCACTCTGTACGTGTTCACAGCTGCTGATGACAGTAAAGGAACCCTGAACCGGTGCAGGAACACAGTGGTAGTAAGTGGGGTGCCTCTGGACCAAGAGGTCGTGGGTTCGAATCTTACCTTCAGCACCACCACTGGGTTCCTGAGCAAGACCCTTAACCCCAAGTTGCTCCAGGGAGACTGTCCCCGGATAAAAAGTCTGCCAAATGCCATAATCTACATTCCAATAGTCCTCAACTGTCCATTATGGAGTTCTGCACACATGACTGAATCTCCAGCAACTCTTTTTTAGATATATTATACACTGTTAGTGTGCAGGAGTCTGTATTTTAAGTGCACTATGTGGGGAGCAGGGAGATTTTTTGAGACACAGCCCTGCTGCTCACCATTTTCACTCGTGTCCTCATCTGTGTATCTCTCTTTAAGCCATATTGCTCAAAATATAGTTAAGCATTTACAGGATAATTAAGTCTTTTTCTGAAATCCGATCCAGTGATTTTGGCTCATATCAGATCTATACTGATAATGAGTATCAGATCAACATATCCCTAATTCTGAAAATACTATTGCGATACTTTGTTATTTTTTAGCTGCTATATTAATAAAACAGAATAGTATTACCATAGTAAAACAGTTTAAAAATGGTTCAGTGTGTTTTATTAAAAAGTATCTTGGTTGCCTTAACATTTTGAGCTGAATAAGTTAAAAGAATACATTCTTCTTTTATTATTAGTAGCTCCATAAACTCAAAAATTTAAGGCAGCTGAGTTACTTACTTTTTTAAAGTGGAAACAATAAATATTTTCACAGTGTAGAAGTTTTGATCAGCCGGCAGTTCCTGCCCATTTAAGCGACTAAAGAAAAACAACAAAGCCCGAGCGTATTATTGTAAGGGTGAAATTACTTCGGCTGGTTAGACATTGTGGCCTTTTTCCTACCAGAGCTTAACTTCTGTGCTTGATTTGTGTTTATGCAGCTTTAAAGGTCTTATGAAGCTGTGGTTTTTGAAAACTTCCTCTATTTTTTTCATTCCGAGCGAAGGCCTAAGCCATTAATCATAAAGATTCAGTCCGAGAAACACAATTTGTGCTTGTACTCCATTTCTTTATCCCACTGCATTCAAATAGAACAGGCTTTATTCTTGAATATCTAATACTAGACGCTCATAAAGTCGTTTTTTTTTTCGTTCCCCGCCGAGTTGTTTTGCATCACCAATATTTTACCTCGGTTGTTTTCCTCCGTTTGTGTGTAAGCATTCCATCTAAGGCAGCACACCTATATTTATCTGTTCTTCCTGTTCCAGACGAGAGGCTGTGATTTTTTTTTTTATTATTATTGCCGTCCCTTCCTGGAGCTTGAGAAACCGTGTCATTTCTGTGGATGCTACCTGCGGCTTTTCTGAGCTTTGCATTTCTGGTGGCTTTGGCTGGAATGTACAAAATGTTGCTGTCTCCGACAGAGCTGTTATGATAAACACAGAGGGCGTGATCTTCCGCACGGGAGAAAAACAAACCACTTAAAGAGCCTAGCAGGAATCCCTGAAACTGGTGGCGTTCAACAGTGCAAGGGCAGAGGCCCTCAGACGGCGGCAGCAACAATCCTAACGGCCAACTACCACTAAGGCATTGCTACACTCATATCCACCTCCACTAAAGTGTATGGCAGTGTGTTAGTACACTCGTTTCTGTTGCCACTGAAGTCTATAGCTTTAGAAGACTTCTGTTGAAATACTCATATGTATGCTACCATTTACAGAATTGTATCAGTACACTCATATTTGTGTTATAGTCTTTAGTAGTCTATAGTACACTCACCTACACCCACATCACTACATACTACTATAGACTTACTACTATTACATACTACTATAATGGAGCCTGGAGAATTCACTCATATCCGCCTCCACTGAAGTCTGTAGTAGTATCTAATTACACTATAGTAATCAATTAGTACACTCGATTAGGCCTCCACTAAACTCTACTGTACTTGATTGGTACACTCACATCTGACAACTGAGGTTCATACTCCTATCTACAATACTGTACATAGTAGTGTGTTAAGTCTATAATAGTATGTCAATGCACAAACATCTTAATATAGGCAGAATTGAGTACACTAATATTCCACTATAGACTTGAATGGCAGTTTCAGTATGTTAAGGTACTCTGCCTCAACTGAAGTAGTGATGTGTTAGTGCACTCATATTTGCCTTCATTAACATCTATAGTAATATGTTTGAGCACTCATATTTGCCTCCATTAAAGAGTATAGTAGAATGTTATTGCATTTATATCTGCACTTGTACTTATGTTGTAGTCTACAGTACATTCACTTAAGCCTCCATTAAAATCTACTGTAGTTTGTTGGTACACTCATATCTGACAAAAGCGTTATATTAGCACACTCACATCTATAATACTGTTTATAAGTACATTCTTCTCAGCCTTCAATATAGTAGTATTTCAACGCATCCACCAACATAGTAATATAGACTTTAATGGAGGTTGTAGTGTATTAGTGAACGCACATCTACTTTAATATATTAAACAACTTTAATATAGGCAGATATGAGTGCACTCATATATAAATTAAATAGACTTTAATGGAGATTGTATTATGTTATTACATTTGTATCTGCCCTGTTAAAGTCTATGGCAGTATGTCAGTGCACTTATATGCACACATGCACTCTTTATTTAAAGTCTATATTGTTGTGTTTGTACCAAAATCTTGAAGCACATATTCTTAAATAATTTATAATGGTTTTCAAACATAATTCTTCATTTAAAGGCTATTTGTAATCATTGTGTGTTTATTGAAGTGATAGTAAACATATGCTTAAGCCTTTGAGAATGTACTGACCGACAAATTCTATGCTTCCATACATGAGTACTACTTCAGCTTTTGTCTGACAATAAGTGCGCTTAAGGTGTACTCAGTCATGTGACTTATAATGTGAATGTGGTGCATAACACGTGTTCAAGACACACTGAATGGTTCATTCTCAGATCTATGAAGAACAGCACGACTGCTTGAGGCACTTCACATCAGCTGATCATGAGGTTCCTGCAGAAAGCCGTGGTTTGAAACATAAATACGGAATATTAGCACGTCTCAGAATCTCTACATAGTAATTACATCTCTGTACCGTACCTGTCACTAACATTAACATTCAACTTTCAGCAGACCTTCAAACACTCAATTTACAGGATCCTTTTACATTATTCTATGTGTACTCCTGGGAAGGTTCATTCTATTCATACAGTTCTGTGCAAAAGTCCTAGGCACCTCTGCAAACTGTTTGAAGCCATTTATATCATTAGTGTTTTTCTCCCTGTCAATAGAACACAAGAAAACATTAGAATAATTGCAAATATACAAGGAAGCAGTAAAATCATCAAGATTTATTTCCTTTATTTCCTAAAAAGAGGCTCACAAATAAATAGTTGATATTTTGTGTGCTGGTTAGAAGAACACAGATTTGGTTCCAGATTTCAGCTCTGTGCCTCCAGTCATTGTGTGGATTTATAAAATTCAATAAGCAACATATAATTTAGTCTAATGAAGTAATTCAGCCAACCCAGGTTTTTGATGGTAATTTTGGGCTTCCATGAGGAAAGAGGTCTGGAAATGGTTAAGAGAAAACTTTACCATCTATAAAACCACTGTTCACTGTATTAACACTATCTGCTTTTATTGTAATATTAGTGTTTAAACATTAACTTAACACTACTGCCCAGTAGTAAACAGCTTTTTAGTATAGTTTTCTCAGGTGCCTAAGACTAAGGTACTGTACAGATACCTGAACTAAATTCTTCATCTTATTAAAAAGACCAAATATAAGTATTATTCTTTAGAAAATGGTTTATCAGTTAAAACAAAAACAAAATTACCTTGTTTCAGCACATATCAAGTCTCCAAATGAACCAATAAACCTTTTCAATTGTTTGCAACATAAAGCAATTTTATGGTTACCATTTTTTCCAATTAAGGTTTACATTTATTTATAAAACATATTAATATGTAAATTTAATTGCTTTTCAAAAACAAGGATTTTACCTGGAGCTGCTTGAGCGAATTTGTGTTTGAAGCTGTAACAAGAAAAGGGGAGCTAATTTCTAAAGAAGAAAATTTTGATTTGTTGAACAGTGTTTGTGGTCACTGCTTAATGTGTTATTCCACAACACTAATGTATTCACCACTCAAATGTGGAAAACAGTACAAATAAAATAATTTTCTGTTATTAGGTGTGCATAGATGTGTATCAAAACTGTTGGTTCAGAACCTTCATTCATTTTGTTTTTCTTTTAGTTTGAAAATGTCAGCGACCATTTGTGCTGTGTGGAAATGTCCCTGATAAAATGGCTCAGAATAAAATGCTGTTACATTAACTTAAGACGTTTTCTCATATGAACATTTAATTGGGCTGCCCTTTTCACACGTGTAGCACTCAGCAGGAGACTGTGTCAGACACGTTCTCACCTACTGGAGGGGTAACATCTGAGAAGAAAGCAGGAGGCAGGGCATTTTAAGGTTCAAGATCCTTTATACATGTACAACAATGTGTCCCTGAGTCGATCCACCGGACTGTGCAATAAAGTTATCAAATAATTTAAATAAAATTAAAGAGAAATTTAGCTAAAACTAAGGTAATAAAAGGAGAATATTGCAACTAATCAAACATTACAACAGAAGCAATATCTGTACAGTGTGCAAAATATAACAGCATAGAACATCTATGAACATCTGTGCTGGTTTGCTGTTCATGTTTATAGACATAAATAACAGACAGCAGGTGAGGTACAGTGAGGTAGACGGGGAGGTGAGGTATAGTGAGGTAGAGAGATAGGTGAGGTACAGTGTGGTGGTAGAGAGGCAGGTGAGATAGAGTGAGATAGAGTGGCGGGTGAGGGACAGTGAGGTAGAGAGGCAGGTGAGATACGGTGAAGTAGAGAGTCAGATGAGATACAGTGAGGTAGAGAGGCAGGTGAGATAAAGTGAAGTAGAGAGGCAGGTGAGATACAGTGAGGTAGAGAGGCAGGTGAGATACAGTAAGGCAGAGAGGCACGTGAGATACTGTGAGGTAGAGAGGCAGGTGAGATACAGAGAGATAGAGAGGCAGGTGAGATACAGTGAAGTAGAAACGCTGGTGAGATACAGTGAGGTAGAGAGGCAGGTGAGGTACAGTGAGGTAGTTAGGTAGGCGAGATACAGTGAGGTAGAGAGGCAGGTGAGATACAGTGAGGTAGAGAGGCAGGTGAGATATAGTAAGGTAGAGAGACTGCTAGATACAGTGAGGCAGAGAAGCAGGTGAGATACAATGAAGTGAAGAAACATGTTAAATACAGTGAAGTAGTGAAGCATGTAAGATACAGTGAGGCAGGGAGGGAGGTGAGATACAGAGGCAGAGAGGCAGGTGAGGTACAGTAAGGTAGAGAGACTGGTGGATACAGTGAGGTAGAGAGGCAGGTGAGATACAGTGAGGTAGAGAGGCAGGTGGCAGTAAGTTAGAGAATTTGTGTTATACTGATCAGTAAAGTTGTGATTTTTGTCCTGGTTAAGTTCATGGCCTGAAATTTGTTTATACAGCTTCTAAAAAGCAACATATAATGACGCAAAAAGTATGTTGTGGAAATCACAGTCAAGAAAGTGGTTTACATTTTGGTCATGAACAACTGTGTCTCTTGTCATTACTTGGATTTCTGTCATGAGTTTGGCATCAGGTGTTATTGACAGAAGTTCTTGAATCTCCTCATCGCTCCAGTTACATGTGATCCTTCTTTTTCAGCATTGGATATTTGTTTTCTTCCAGTTTCATGCCATTTGCATGATAACGTCATCAACACACACCCACTCGCTCAGTGTGAATTCTCTGGAAAATGACCAGTTCTATTTACACACACACTTATTCAGACACTGCATGGGCTTTGTTCTAGGGATCTTGAATACTGCTCCTCCAGGTGATGTCTGGAAAAGTTCAGGGTTTCGATGCCTGTCTGAAAATATCTATGAAAGTTAGAACCATTTTCCTTTTCCTATAAAGTTATAGGTTGGAGTTTTTTGGCATCTATAAAAGCTTTTTTCGAAGTCAAAGTGAAGTGAATATGTGAGTTTCTCTGCCTGTGGAGTTTGGTACGCTGCTGCCAGACATGCCTCACAGGGCAGCTGCCAATCAGCAGCAAGAAGAAATAAATAGTGTTCTCAGATTGGCTACTTTCGAACCTCTGGCCTCTGAGTACAGCGGTATTTCGCCATCCCAAGACATGCTTTTTTGTGTTTCTCTCCACAGTACCAAAACATTTATAGTTATTTTTTATATGGAAATATAGCTGAATTTACATTAATATTTATGTTACATAACTAGTAATTTAGCACTAAAATCCCTGAAAAATGATAGATTGCAACGAAAATAGCTGTGATATCCAGGCCTCATCTGCCACGCCCCCTCGTCCTCGTGCTGGGTTGCTTATGTTTGGGCGCAGTGCACAAGGACAAGAGGGCATGGCGGAAGAGGCCCGGACATCACAAAAGCAAAAAAAATGCAGAGGATATGTATAGTTTCCGCGTTAGTCCGGGGGGTTCTGCGTTAAAGTGGGATCAGGTGATTGACTTTGCTATTGAAGAATATCCCATTTCTTTTACTTGAGAAACTCTTGGGTTGCTTTTTCAGTATGTATTATCAATTTGCACTGTAAAGTGCCTTCCAATCAGTTTGGCAGTCAGGCATCCCATTACTTTTGCCCATATTTTATGAACAAAAGTAATGGGATTCCTGACCATTACACCAAAAAGGACTTTAATGACACTGCATTCAGATACATAGACTTTCATATGGAGCTGGTGTGTCTTTGCAGCTGCTATAATGGTTCCACCCCCCCATGCTCTGAACTTGTTTTTTTATAACAAACTAGACCACATTGGGATCACAGAGCATTTTGGTTTTTTTTGTCTGAGTGAACTTTTTTCACATTGCTTTAAATGAACAAAAACAGAAGTTTCTCGATCTCCAAAAATATTGAATGAACTTGACTATCATACACACAGTATGTAAAGTCAAACAGACAGACTGAGAGATTGAGAGGGTGAGAGAGACAGAGTGAAAGAGAGAGAGATCTGAATGAGAATGAGTATATATGAGCTATGTTATTTGATGGTTTAATATTATCAAATACGCAGACTTATCAAATGTACTGAAATAACATCAGACCTTTAAAATTGATTCCCTTTACTTTTAATATGAAGACCTATCATCTTATTAGATATTAATAACTGTGTGTTAGCAGAGCAGCCTTCGAATGATTGTGCTAAATTGGACTCGGGATACTTAATCTAGTGTTATAGCCTCGCCCGTGGAGTAATTTGAAGATAAGACAGATTCCTTTTAGCAACTGGAATAATTAATTATCTGCAGGCCAGCGATTTCTTTACTGGAAATACTTAGATTTCACATAGAATAGTAAATTGCTCAATGAAATCAGCCTTATTAAATTATCCCGCATTGAATTATATTCCACCCATCCTCAAAAAAAAAAAAAAAAAGCCTGGTGGACTAAATAAAGCAAAGGAATGCTTAGAAACATGATCCAATCAGTGGTCTTAACTTCCTCAGACGTGCATATTAATCTGAATACATTCTCCTTTGAGGGAAACAGCAACGGAGCAAAAGGATGAGGCCTATTTTGCCTCAGATCAAACAAAAGAGACCCTTGTAGTTGTTCAAAGCGGGGAAACCCCGATGCGCTGAGGTTACATTCTTGATTATAATCATTCTGTCGTGATGCGGTGCAGTTTCGGGGGGGGATGTTGTAGTGGGGGTGTGTGTCTGGGGGGCTGGGAAATGAAGGCGTTCTCTGTGTCAGTACTTAAAGTTGCTGCATTTCGGGCACTCAATCATCAGTTAAATGGAGTGAAGAGCAATAAATAGCACCTCAATCTGCTTCCTTCACCAAATCTGCACCCACCCACCCCCCGTCTCACCATCCCACCCCCCTACAGCCAACACACACATGTTCAAACACACACACAATTCGCCCTACGGGGTCCCGTTTGGGTGGAATACAGCCAGAATAGATGCAGAGGGTTGCCATAGAAACTTAATAAGCCACCAGCTGCAATAGGGACTCAGCCACTGAAGCATGCTTTGGTTTTTAAAAGTAATAAAATGAAGTCGGAGGGACGCAAATGGAAAAAAAAAAAAAAAAAAAGAAGAGACAGTCTCGAGCTGTCAGAGTGAGATTGAGGTGGGGGAGGTGGGGAGGTGGGGGGTTTAGAGAACGAACCAAACGAGGTATTTTGTTGAGTCGTCTAGGATGCTGAAGGTTAAATAACCGTCCGCCGCGTCACGTCCATTCTCTTCCCTTCATCCGGTGCCAGTCCATTCTTCATCCTCTCCTACAACTGTCATTGCCCTGACTGGCCATTATGTGCACCTGTTCGCTGACTGAAATTGATGCTGTGCTCGCTGTCATAGCTCAGACAGCTCCTACAGGCCTCTCCCTTAGCAGGCATCCTTTTAGCCTTTAAATCTTTCATTAGCGCTAGCTGTAAATCTATCATTCATTATTGGGCCTGGCGTTTACAGAGAGAACTCTGACTGATGGCTGGGACGGCCGAAAGCGCCGCTGTGACTGTTTAGAGAGGCAGATCCATAAAAGCTGGCAACGAGGTGAGATTTGTCTTGGCTCTTCTGTGCTAAGGTTCTGTTGTTTGTCTCGTTAACCCACTCGGGCGATTACACAGTTATTAACCCTTAAAACGGTTAGTAATTTCAAAAGCATGGTGTAGCTGTCGATTAGTCATTTCTTACTGTAAGTGTAGAATTTAAAGGCTCCATTGATACCTCATTGTTGAAGAACAGATATTTTGTTAGGATTTTTATGGGTTTTATTGGATTTGATTTTGAAGAAAAGTTGGACAGTCTTGTTTTGAAGAGAAACATTTTCATGTTTTGCTTGACATCAAACAAACAGGAAAAAAGCTTGAAGTGTAGACTTGACCTTGTTCACTCAGAATATCATTTAACATGAATGTAATTAAACTCACTATTCAACTGCATATGTACTGTAATGTAAAACATTTATAATAATTGGATGCGACTGAATATTTATTTGAGTAATTGCAAAAATGAAACAAATAATGTAGCTGTTCATGATAAATTACATTTTGCTTATTTTCTTGAGTGAACGAAGTTTGAATTTTAATCACTGATGTCTGCCAAGGACAACACTTGCTATTCCTGTCCATTAGTGTATGTATACATACCATATATATATATATATATATATGGATTCTTGTTACCATGGAGGCTCTCGAGGGGAACTGGAGATTTCCACTTTGTTGCTGCTTGTATTAGTTTGCTGCTCACTGATTTGTCCACAGGTCTCGAGTAAGCACTGTCCAGTGTAGTCTGCTGAACAGGCAGAAGGCATCATTTTTTAAAGCCATTTTATAACTGTATTTGAACAAGAGAGCTGTAGTTGCAGATCTGTCATATCAACATCAAAATAAGATAAGATATGATAAGATAACCCTCTATTAGTCACAGGGGCGGGAAATTTGCATTATTACAACAACAAGGTGGACAGAACAAGAGAAAAAAGTAGAAGCAGCACAAACTATAGAAATGAAAACCAGACAGCATCATGTAAAAAGAACTGCCCACTATACAATAAAGTGTATATTTTTCATACATATATTCATACATATGCCATTCTCTCTCTCTCTCTCTCTCTCTCTCTCTCTCTTTCTCTCTCTCTCTTGCTATCTATCTCTCTTTCTTTCTTTAGAGAGAGGGAGAGAGGGAGAGAGACAAACATTGAATTGAATGATACTCAATAATACTGCACCAGAGATGATGGCAAATTATACTGTAAAATGTGATAATAACAATACATTTCTATGTTAAGAAATTATCATGTTAACATGTTTATAATAACCTACCCTAATTACATTACAAATGTGTTTTCACTTAAAAATTGGACTACTTCAAATTTGAACATCAAAGGCTACAGGACTTCTGTTAAATCAAAAGGATGTCTAGTTGCTAACCTATTCAATAAAAAATTGGTGTTTCTACTGAAGTTCTTAGCTTGACGAGTTTTTGTCTTTGCATGGGCGTGTGTGTGTGTGTGACAGGCAGTGTGTTCATGTGTGTGTATACATCCATTTTGTGTATGTGTGTGTGTTCTCTTTGATGCTACAATATCAGAGTGTGTAGCGTGTTCCTGAGAGATTCTCTTTTGGAGGAATCTCAGAGGGTTCCCCCCCAAATCCGGCGTCAACACTGCCAAAGGAGGATTCCTAGAGGATGGAACGAGTGAATGCTACATTTCATCATTCCCAGATTCCTCTCTCTCTCTCTCTCTCTCTCTCTGCTCCTGGGGATGCCATTCGTCTGAGTCTTGCCATGATGTCATGTGTTTATATGTGCAGCTTTAAGAACGCAAGCAGGTGATTGGACCTTTTGGCAGCGCCGCAAAATGCCTCTCCCCAGAAAGCTTTCAATTACCATACTTTGCGTTGGATTAGAAGCATGCAGCGAGCAAAAGAAACGAAAGCTTCTGATGAGCTCATCAGAAACCCGCTCTCCAGGATATCGGCCGCGACTGAGCAGGATTCCTCAAAGAATTGATTAGATGCCCTGAAACACACCCCGTACGTGACTGGGGATCCTTTCTTTTCTTCTTTCTTGCATTTGAAAAGGCATTGTAAAATTAAAGCTCGCAATTTTCCATGAAGTTTGATGAAAAGTTTGATTTTTTTTTTTTTTTTAGAAAGCATCGGAAATTTTCCTCTTGATGTCTTTCATGTAATACTAATTCGAACGAATCAGAGGCCATCATTCCGCACTCTTGTCATTAGGAGAGCGCTATTGTCTATTGTTACCTTGGCTGGTGCCTAGGCTGTTTCATGACTCTTTGAAATGCAAAGATGATGTCAATGAGGGGCAATGGGAAATTGGAAGAAGGGGAAACAATATAGGATATATTGTTATTTCAGCTTAGACGCTTTAAAGAAGCATTTCAAGTATTATGCACTGGAGGTATGAACTTTGAGTCACCTCATAATAAGAGTTTCAAGAGAACAGCCCTATTGATTTGCATATGCCAAGCCTCAGCATAGTGCTGATGTGAGGCATAGGGTCAGTCTGGGTTGTATAACAGTGGCAGATTGGTCTGGTTTTGTGTGGATGAGCCTTTGTTTGCTTGAATCGAGGGAATGGGTCACTCAGCAGTTTTGATGAAATCCCTGGGCTGACAGCAGCCTGGTCACAATGAGGTTACCCTCAGTGGTTGACACTGAACGACTGCATGGTCATTCTCTCTCTTCTTGGCAGGGATGGCAGTAGGATTAATTGACCTATGATTGCTCAGTCCACAAATATGCCTGTCCATAGCAACTGTTACGAGGTTGGACAAGCTTTAAAGCATGTTAGCATATTTTCCATTCACCATAACGAAAGTACATCATTTTTTAGCTTCACCATTTTAATTTGTGTCTTCAGTATAGCCTCTTTTCACATGTCCCTTAATGGATATTCCACTATAAATGTATGCTTTCACTGGTATAAATGAAACGACGGATTGTTTGCAGATTAATTATAACACTGTTGGGTGTCTATGTGTGAAATATATTCGGTCTGTGTTGAGCTACTAGTGAGCAATGAGGGGTGAAATGGGTGGGATGAGGAAACCCCCTGCTGAGAAGACAAATCACGGCTGCGCTTCGATAAAGCACACCAGCAGATTGAAAATCCAAAAGTTTTGTAAACCATACATTTCCATTACTATGTTCCACTACACTGAAGAAACAAAACACTACACTGAAGAAACACTACACTGAAGAAACAAAAAAATACTGTGAAAAACAGTTTAGTGCTTTTTTACTAAGTTGGACTATAGTTTTTTTGAAACATGCTTTTACACAGGAATTGAATTCCTGCATTCAAAGCTGCAAGTCTGAATGTCACAAAGTTGGGTCATTGACAGGAATGGCAAAATCAGCTCAAATCAGATCAAATCTACCAGATTTTGATCTGGATACCACTATATACTGTTGAAGCTAATACAAACTAGATGTACTGTATTTGCCTTTTCACACATTCAAAATAAACATTGATATACATTATTAATACACTTTAAACTTTAGTTGCATGTTATTATTACTCTATAGATTGAATGGCATTTAAAAATGTTGTTTATCAAAACCTTTTTAATGTAGCAGACATTTCAAAAAGCATTCACACAATGTAAAGATAACAGGTGTACATTGTACATTATAGTCCATAGATTGAATGGGACTTTTATAGACTCTTTGTAAAGCTTGTTCAACCATTACCATTCATTGTGTCAGTGAATGAGCCAAGATGGCAATATATGTAACTAGTTGTCCCCTTAGTTGCATGGATTTTGGACTACCTGACTGATAGACCACAGTACGTGCGACTACAGGGATGTAAGTCTGACACGGTGTTGTGTAGCACAGGAGCTCCTCAGGGAACTGTTCTGTCACCATTCCTCTTCACCCTGTACACATTTGACTTCCAGTACAACACAGAGGGCTACCATCTGCAGAAATTCTCAGATGACTCAGCAATAGTTGAATGTATCAAGGGTGGGGACGACTCAGAATACAGGATGGCTGTGGACAGTTTTGTGGACTGGTGTGAGCTGAATCAAT
>JBBJLS010000006.1:4676740-4692282 GCA_037577275.1 Bryconaethiops microstoma | reverse complement strand
TGCAATATCGTATGCTGCCCTCTATATGGCGCTAACTCACTTAATTACTGTAACACCTTATGTGCAATATTATCACTCCTATTCATATTATAGTTTGTTTCCACTGCCTTTTATTTTTACTCAGATTTAACTTTATTTTATTTTGATTTTGATTTTTATCAGATTCTATTTAGACTTATTTTATTTATTTTATCTTACTTTTATTTTACAATACTCTGGTGTCTTGTATCTCTCTGTGTCTGTGTGATGTGGCAGTTACCACATTAACAATTTCCTCTGGGGATAAATAAAGTTTTCTGATTCTGATTCTGATATGTTAGCAAAGGGCCACAAATATGTTTCAGTCTGGTGATATGGAAAACATATATATCATATATATCTTACCTGTTTTACAAACAATCACTAGAGCCTACAGAATCTTCTTTCTAACTTTACCTACACTGCAATGTACCAGACAGGAAAGAAGACTGGCTACATTCTTGTAATTAAACATTAAATTTACAAATGAATGAAATAGCAGATTAATAACAATATCTAATTAATGCAGAGGCAAAACTGTGGCATTTCTCGTTTCACACTCTGTATACAGTTTTCACAGTCGTGTAAGAGAGCTATGGCACAAACCATAAGGTGGAAAACATTTCAGGTAATATTGAGTGAAAAGTTTAAACAGCATGCTCACTAAGGAAATCCACATTGTTTCCGTGAATGCAGTTTGAGTAGAGCTCCATACATAACAAAATATGAATGCAAAGCTGACTGAGCACAACATTCCAACATAGAGGGTGGGGTGGGGGTGGGGGTGGGGGGGCAATACTCTGAATGAAAATACATAGTATTGTAACTAAAAGGATCAAAACACTCTGAATAAGGGGCAGCAAAATGCAAAACAAGGTCACATGCCAACTGCACATTCTCTATCCAGAGCACCTGGAGCCATATTGGTTAGGAGTTGTCCCTGTGGGTTCAAATAACAGGACTGCTTGTGGCACCACTGAGGTACACTTGAGTAAGGTACCGTCCCCACACACTGCTCCCCAGGTGCTGTGTTCCTGGCTGCCTGCTGCATCACTTGGTGAAAGGGTTGAATTACTTTATATTTGCAGTTATATTTACTGCTGTACACCTCTATTCTGCATTTTTGCACACAAATATGCTGCTAGAATGCAGAAGGTCATAATGCTGTATTCATTCAACTAGTACAGTAGCTGACAACTGCACTAAATGTTATCTTGTCCTGTTGTTTTGTTGATCTTGTGTTTTTCTTGCTCTCTCTCCCTTTCACTTTTTTCACTCTGTGTATTTTGTCCTGTCTGCACTTGTGTAGTCTTGTGGTGTTTCTGTTTTCGTTCTTGTGTTGCTCCATGGTCCTGGAGTAACATTGTTTTGTTTCACTGTGCACTGTGTAGATGGTTGAAATGACAATAAACCTACTTGACTTGACTTGACAACTGAGGGTACAAAATATTCCACATGACAAAGCAAAGTATTGCAAATGAGGTGACATGATAGGTCAACATAGAGGGTAATGGGGCATTTGGCTGATGCTCTTATTCAGAGCAACTTACTGTCATTAGTTACTGGGACAGCTTCCCTGGAGTCACTGAGGATTAAGCCTGCTGCTCAGGGACACAGTGGTAGAAAGTGGGGGTTTGAACCTGCGACTTTGTGGTCATCAGGTTCACAGGCAAGTGTTTTACCCACTAGGCTTCTACCGCTCTATTACATAATATTTGTAATGAGTGGTCACAATATGCAGTCAGAATTGAGCACATTGTTCCAAATATGGGAGCACAATGTTTTGAATGAAGGGTTACATTATGCAAACTGATATACAATATTCTAAATGAGAGGGCTCTATATTCCCAATGAGGGGCCTCCATAGTTCTGCTCTGATGTTTGCTGTGCTCCTGGTTTGGGGCCATTGGGTTTCTTCTTTCATTACGTGTTTCTCATCTCAGGTCCTGCTGTGCCAATTTAAGGTAGCTTTAGAGCACGGTATAGTTTGACAAGCGCAGCGTATGGGGACAGGAGTCAGAGAATAGCAGAAGTTAGAGTTCGCAAACCACTGCTTTCTGTAGGAATATGTTCATGCTCTCCCCGGCAATAAGAGCGTTAGAATTCAGTGAGCCTGGCTCTGGGGCTGCTCAAGCGAATAAGCGTCTGAGCCTGGACTCAGCATTCTGCACGGGGAAGTGATGCAGTCGAGTGGAGGGTAATTCACATGGCTGGAGGGGATACAAAGCACTCAGGCAGATTCTCACTGCTACAGCAGACAGTTATGATATGAGTAAAGATGAAAGAGAGTCAGTAAGATGGCATGTTCAGGTTTAGCTAGCCTTTTTGTATTCTTGTATTTATTCCTTTAGTATTGTTATTGCTCTGTGTGTAGAACTGAAACTAAGACTTACTGCCAAAATCTCTTAGACTTTCCACTATCGTTCAATCCATCAAATGATCCAGATGGTTCCTCTCCCTCTGCCACCCTTATTCAAAGTTATATCAAAGACTCTGATCGAACAAACACACAATGCTGGCAAACTGTCTAAATGAACAACAGAGGAAATGTCTGAGGACCATAAACTAAAGCTGCTATATGGATGTTCAATAAATTAAAAAATAAATATCATCATGATGTTTCTCCTCAGAATGGTTTTTCATGAATCCATTTTCTAATTAGTCACAATGTGTCAACTATGAAATAAAAATCCTCGGTAGTAATAATAATAATAATAATAATAATAATAATAATAATAAAAATTACATTGACAGACTAGTGTCATAACTATGCCGCCTCTGCTATGCCCCCAGCGGTCAAACTCAGCGGAGTTCTGAGCAGGGTATTTCCTGCAGCATCACCCTCCTGTCTACGTCATGGTACATTCCGGCATGTGAGGTACCTGTCGCCTTTCAGTCCTCATGTGTCAGCTCAGGATTACCTGTTCTGTTACCCCTCCGTTTCCACGTGTCTCGTGATCAGTGCTTGTTTAAGGATCAGTGTTTATCTCACGTTATTGGTCTGCATGTTTTTTCTGTTAAAGTTCCCAGTTGGTGCAGAATGTGATACTGGCACTCTCTCGTGTTTCCGATCATGTATGCGAGCTCCATAGAGCAGGCTAGATGACAGCTGTCTACTCGACAGCGGAAATCCATCCGTAACAGTCTGCTAGTGTTTGACTTGGCTGTGTGTGTGTATGTCTTGTTTCCTAAAGTGACCAGCGAGGCTGATGCGCCCTTAGGCTGTATTCACCCGTAGAGACTTCACCTGGAAGAAGGGCCTCTTACTCCTGTTCTCCTCATGGCTCCTGTGCTGGAGCAAACCTTGTTTTGGGACCGTGTCAGTGAGATGGAGGATTCGTGCTGTGCTGAACGGGTCCCTTCTGCGGGACTCGTAGAGAGAGAGTCTTCTTGTGTTCTGTTCTGACAAGCTCTGTGCGCTCTAGTGACTGTTTGCCTGTTTGTTTCTTATTAAAGTCCATTTGAGTTTTGCTAATTCCTGCATTTGTGTCATCCTTCCCCGAGCCAATATGACAACTAGTTACTGTAGTCTTATCTGTTGATTGTTTTGTGGATCAAAAAAGTAATCTTTTATTTAAACTCTTAGCAAAAATAATTCCATGTAATACCAAAAAATGTAGTGTAGATTTTTTTTCCATGTAGTTTTTTTTTAGCTTCTCAGAATCGAGGAACACTTGAAACTCTGTAGAACCATTTTTGAAAGCTTCTCTACAATAATTGTATAGAACATGTATTCTATTATAGACAACCATGCAAATAAACATTTAAACATCCAAATATCTGTTAAAATTGTTATGATTGTATATAACTGCTGCTTTGACCAAACAATCCCTGAATAAACAACTTGTGTTGTCGATAGAATTCAACTTTTGTGACGATATCATAAAAATATTTTTTTTTATTTTGAAGCAAACTGTCTATCTATAGAGTATAATAAACAGTGTAACCATCTAAATATGAGAAATTTTAGATGTATGATGATTTAACCTGTCGAAATTTCACTTTGCTTGTACTGTAATGAGTCCTGCCTGTTTTTAAAGCAGAGCCGTTTTTTCTTCTGAAGACTGTATGAAACAAAATGAAATGAAGGAGAGAATCACCCAGCAGCCACAACTGTAGTGTGTTAGAAATCTGTTTTGACATGTTTGGTCCTGTTGTTATCTCGGGGTCTGTACTGTGTGATCAAACGAGGGGGGAAAGGAGGGAGTGTGTGACAACTCTCTCCTTCCCTCTCTCATCTCTGTGGGAATTCAGAGGGGGGATTTTTGGAGCCCACCTGGCCTCATCTGTACCAGTGACGGCTCTGAATCGATAATGAAGCGAGCGCCCACGTTTGAGGTGCTGATGGTTACTGCATCCGTCCTCTCTCCCTGGTTTCAGTCCTGTTGTTGGAGGACTACTTTGGTTTGTCTCAGACACTTTTTTTCTATGTTTTCCTCCTTTATTCTCTCTCCACACTCCTTCCCCTCCCCAAGACCACCCGCCGCACACATCTTGGTAGTTGCTTTTCAACTCCAATCCCACTGTGGGCACAGGATGTGCCAAAACAGTTTCCAAATGGAAATATTCCCTCGCTTTTTAAATTTTTTTCTCTCATTTTTCTTTCATTTTTCCCATCTCAGCCAGAAGCACACGCTCCCCCCACCCTCTATCTATCTCTCTCTCTCTCTCTCTCTCTCTATTTATCCATCTCTCTCTCTCTCTCTCTCCCTCTCTCTTCCCTGTTCACTCGAGGCTTGAGGTGATCCTCAAAAAAAAACCATCCGCCGCTGCCGAGTCTCCAAATGCAGCAAACAACATACTCCTACGCTAGGCTTCTTTTCTAATGATTAATTCAGAGTTGAAAAAAATAATAATAATACATTTGAATAATTCCACCTCTGTGTGTAGCATTTGTGCCACTTTAGGACCTGTGTTGTATTCCTGTATTAGCACAGGCACGTGTTTAACAGTAAAGCATTTTTTTTTCTTTTTTTTTGGGTATGGGGTGGCAGGAGGAAAAGCAAAGCAAGTGGGTCCCCCAGTGTTTTTACTTAAAAGTGATGTGCTGAATGTTCTCACAGCTGGAGAACAATACTACAACAAATAATGCATGAATGGCTAGCTTAGGGGAGCACAGTCTTCACCATACAAATAAGAATATATCATCAAACTGGTTCATTTAGGAACCTGCTTGAATGGGAGCGGAGGGGGCTCTGGTAGTGCTGCAACCACCCCCCACCCCCATCCCCCATGTACGTCACTCCCTTGCCTCCTAACCTTTGATCCTACACATAAATAAAGCTGTACCAGCGCTGCGCTGTCTACCACTTGAATGTACAAAGGCTAGCGAAAAACAAAAACATCATCTTCCATCATCATAATGCTCCCCCCTCCCCGATAATCCAACCTCAGTCCTATTTTCAGCTCGTGTTCGCCACCCCTGTCCTTATTTTTGAGGGGGTTTTTTTCTTCTTCTTTTCCTTCATTCAGACCTGCCCTTTCATTCGTTCCTCTTCTCCTTGATTGGCCTGAATGCAGATTGTGAAATCTCGTTCCTGAGAATGCATCAATCACTCTTCACCATTAGTGTTCCGAGGGCCAATTAGCAAACCTCAGAGGCACTTAGAGGCACCGAGCGCAGGCCTTCGATCAGAGCCTGACCTCGCCATAGCCCGTGTGCACCGCTAAACATCAAATAATAGATACAAGGATATTTAGCATAATTACATCTTAATGGATGTCAAAGATGGGCTGTCAGAGGGTTGATCCGTGGATGACGTCTGAGCGAAGATGACAGGACACATTTATCAATACCAAATCAGAGAGAGAGACAGAGAGAGACAGAGAGAGAGAAAGATGCAAGTGCGTGTGTGACTATTCAGATAATGTAAACATGTACATATGTTTGTGTGCATATGTATGTGTCCTGTATGAGTTTGAGTGATACAGTATATATGTAAATATACACACACATGTGCATATATGAATGTCTTGTTTTTTCTCTCAATATTATCAGTTGTCCTCGCAGCAATTGTGTCACATGCACCAGCCACATGAGGTCAATCAGGCATTGGAAATGACTCACGTCTTTGGGCATATGAAAAGGAAATTGGTAGGTATTTGCACTCAGTCATTTGGGTCGCATGCTGGCCAGTACCTCGGTTCTCCATAACCTATTATATACCCTCCTGTGTGCGTGTGAGAACATGGGTTCCTGGTGGGAATCTTATCTCCTTAACTGGAGCGTTTTCAGAGCTAAACGCATGTTCTACTGGCTCTTTCGTTTGTATCCGCGACTGGGCTCTTCCACTACACAACACTGGGTGAACTTTCAGTTCATTTCTGTGACAGAATGACTGTGAGCCCAGCGGTCTTGTGGACACGGTGAACCGGCAGGCGGTTGAGATTGTTAACCTTCAGCAGGAGACAGTGTGTCTGCGCACACAGCTCACTTCCCTGCAGAAGACGCATCAAGAGCCGTCGTCCTGAGACATGGTCCAACCCCCCCCCCACCTCCTATTCTCCCCAAAATGTCATTACCTGAGAAGTGGAATGGGATGGATGGGAAGTGTGATGTGTTTTTAACCAACCTGTCTCTCATCTTTGAATTTCAGCCTATCCACTATCCCTCAGATTGGAGCTGCATTGCACTTCTCACCTCCCTTCTCACTGGGCAGGCAGCTGAGTGGGCTATGGCGGTCCTGAGATCCAACTGGGACACTGCTTTCTCCTGTCTGGAGTTCACTCATCAGCTCAGGGCTGCCTTCCAACACCCTAAGAGCGAGGTGGAGGTTGATTCACGTCTTTATCACCTGCAGCAGGGAGACCATCCCGCTAGCAAATAAACGGCGGAGTTCCGCATGCTAGCGGTGCAAACCATGTGGTCTGATGCCGCCCTCCGGACTGCCTACTACGAAGGATTGGCTCCTCTCTTGAAAGACGAGCTGGCTGGGCGGGAGCTACCGGAGACGCTGGAAGGAATGATTCAGCTGAGCCTGGAGTCTGAAGTCTACCACTCACGCTCTTCTGGCCACGACTCTTCGGCCCAAAGCCAGTCCCGAAGCCACCATGTCAGCCGCCAGATCTCCACCTGCCTCAGAGGCGCAGTCCACTGGAGCCGGGGAACCCATGCAATGTGGGTGCACCTCCCTGTCTGTGGTGGAGAAGGACTGATGCTATCGTGAGGGCCTCTGTGCCTATTGTACTTCCCCCAAACACCATCTGTCCTCTCCATCCTGGAAATGGTCAGACCAGGTGAATAGGGGGAGGAACTCACCTGGTTTGCTTGCACTCACCTCCTGCCTACCGACAATCTCCCGTCTAACCCTCTAGGTACACCTACAAATGGGCCACTGACAGAGCGTGACCACCGCTTTCATGGATTCAGGGGCAGCTGGTAATTGCATCGATCAAGCTTATGCTGCCCAGCTGGGGGTGGAACTCGTGGTGTTTTCTTGGTCCATTACCATCACCGCCATTGACAGTCGGCCCTCATCCACCAGCCCTATCCCTATCACTCACCAGACCAGACCCTTCTCAATCACCATCGGGGAGCACACTGAAGAGCTCCCCTTAATGTTAACCCAGGTCGCCTCACCCCCTATCATCCTGGGTCTCCTGTGGTTTGTCAAGCATGAACCCCTCATCTCTTGGACCAAGAACAAAATCTTGCACTGGGGCCGACCTGTCAGGAGCTCTGCCTCCAGGAGAGATGTACTCGGGGGAGTCTGAGGCCGCCGAAATTGACCTGGAAACCATTCCCATCCCGTACCGCAACCTGGCGGGGGTCTTCAGCAAACATCCAGCTGCCTCCTCATCGCCCCTATGACCTGGGCATCAACCTCCAGCCCGGAACGGTACCACCCCACAGCCGTCTGTTCTCTCTCTCCACGGGGGAGCTGAAGGCCATGGATAAGTACATCACCGAAGGGCTCCGTCAGGGCACCATCAGACTGTCATCCTCCCCCCACGGCCACAGGGTTCTTCTTTGTCAAGAAAAAAGATGGGGGTCTCTGTCCTTGCATCAACTATCGGGGGCTCAACTGGATCAACATCAAGAACTGTCATCCACTCCTGCTCACCAACACCACCCTGGATGCGCTCTCTGGTGCGCACCTCTTCACCAAGCTGGACCTCCAAAGCGCCTACAACCTTGTCCGCATCAGAGAAGACGATGAATGGAAGACGGCATTCATAACCCCCACCGTCCACTATGAGACCCTAGTTATGCCGTTCGGATTGTGCAACAGTCCGGCGGCCTTCCAACACCTCATAAATGACGTGCTTCACAACACGCTGGGTAGATGGTGCTTTGCCTACCTTGATGACATCCTCATCTACTCCAGGACCTTAGAGGAGCATACCCAGTATGTCAGGGCAGTCCTCAACAGGCTGCTGGCCCAGCAGTTGTTCTGTAAACTGGAGAAATGCGCTTTCCCCCAGTGCACCACAACATTTCTTGGTTTCGTGATCTCCTCCCAAGGTGTGGCCATGGATCCCCAGAAGCTGGAGGCTGTGCATTCTTGGCACCTACCCGAGACACTTAAGCAGCTGCAATGTTTTCTGGGGTTCCAATTTCTATCAGCGATTCATCCGGGGCTTCAGTTCGACAGTTTTACTGCCCTCACCAAACCATCTCAGAAGCCATTCACCCTCGATTCACTGGCCACCCAAGCCTTCAAGACCCTCTGCAACCTTTTCACTACAGCACCCATTCTTCTCCATCCTGATCCATCTAAACCCTTCATTGTAGAGGTGGACGTCTCCAATGTGGGCATAGGAGCTGTTCCCTCTCAGTGAGGAGCCTCCTCCGTCAGGCATCCTGCCTGAACATCTCTTCGTACCCACTGGACTGCAACAAGACACCCTTCAGTGGGCCCACTTGTCTGCCATCGCCGGCCACTAGGGCACCTCCAGGACCCTCACCCTCCTCCAGCGGGCCTTCTAGTGGCCCAGGATGGCCTCTGACACCAAGGAATTCATCCAGGCATGTGCGGTGTGCGCCAGGGCCAAATCCTCCAACCAACCATCACCCGGCGAGCTCCAACCTCTCCCTGTCCCTCGCCTCCCCTGGTCGCACATCGCGCTGGATTTTGTCACTGGCCTGCCAGACTCCAGCGGTAAGAACACCATCCTCACCATCGTTGACCGCTTCTCCAAGGCCATGCACCTGTTGGCTCTTGCCGGACTCCCCACAGCCAAAGCCACCGCCGAACTGGTCCTCAAGTACGTACTCCATTTGCATGGGTTCCCCATGGATATCGTCTCGGACAGAGGGCCCCAGTTCATGGCCAAGTTCTGGAAGGCCTTCTGCTGTCTGATCAATGTCACCACCAGCCTCTCCTCAGGATATCACCCCCAGACTAATGGTCAGACGGAGCGAACCAACCAACAACTGGAGCGCTTCCTTCGATGTTTCGTGGCAGATCGTCAGTGCTCCTGGGCTACCTCATCTGGACAGAACTTTCTCACAACCTCCTCACCTTCTTGGCCACCAGACTCAGCCCATTTGAGGTGTGTAACAGTTTCCAGCCTCAGGTGTTCAAACATCAAGAATTGGGGGTTGATGTACCGTCGGCTCAACAGTTGGTCCGCAGGTGCCAGTGGCTCTGGAACCAAGCCCATATCGCCATCCAATCGGCAAACGTACACTACGCCCAACAGCACCGCCACCAGCACCCTCCAGCATGATTGTTACATGTGGGTGACAGGGCCTATCTCTCTATCCGGAACATCCGTCTCCACACAGAATCACCCAAACTCTCTCTCAGGTTCATTGGCCCCTACAAGATAACTCACCAAGCAGTGCATTTTTGTTATTAATTTTTGTTATTGACATTAGTAGACAATGACTGAGAGTGTTTTTATTACTTTCAATCAATGGTAACATTATTATCAGCATGTTTTAGTGTAAAATCAAACTAAAGGACTACAATCATGGATTCTATCAACACACACTGTGCAAACAACAGGGCTTCAGCCTGAATTGCTAAATGTGGTTCAAAGGGTCAAACCAGGAAAATGCGCTGAAGATGTTAATTAAATTAGTGGCAGTAATAATTTATCATGTTAACTTTGACAGCCCTGATAAATATTTACAAGTTATGTGTTGAGCTTGCACATACTTTGTGTATTGCACATGCAGATGTGTTTTGAGCTTTAAAAATTTTTTCTTCAGGATTACTGTCACTAGTCGTATTAAGCATTCCTCTCATAGCTCCGGCAGCGGTTGTTAATTACTGTTCATGTGAGAAAGAGGTGGAGAACTCTCCACAGAGAGAGACAGGGAGAGAGACAGAGGCCTGGTGAAACTTGATCTTCATTTTCGAGGCATTGTGTTATGACAAGTTTATGGTTCTTTATCACCTTACATCATTTTAATGCATGCTTTAGCCTTCCTTTATGCTTTTTTTCCTCTCTGAAAAGACCATTCATTCCAGTGGGTTTATGACATGTTCAATATTCCCACCTCATGGCCACGGATGGCCTTCTTTATGATGCCGAAGGGACCTGTTTAATGAACCGATGCTAATGAGGCAAGGTCACCTCAGCCGCTAACTGCATTTCTACAGCCACAGGTGTGTGTGTGTGTGCGGGGGGACCTAGTGTCCAGCCATATTCCACAATATAGCTCCTCTTTTTTCTCTTTAAACTCCATTAAATCTCACATAATTGTGTGTGTTCTCCATAGTGAATATTTGATATCCTGTTTGCCCTTTGCTGCCGTGTGGATCAAGGTAATCAGTGGCGAGCCTGTCCGTGGATAGACATCGCTTTGTGCTCAGTGGACGGCTGCCCCCCACGCCAATTACTGTATTAATTATTAATTTATCAGAAAGGTCGCCTTCCCCTGATTGTTCCCGAGGAACCGGCCAGGACAATGTCATTGTGTTCCTTTGAGCTACGTGTGCTCAGTCTGGTCAAACGTGACTGAAAGTTTCTGGAGCGAACTGTGTTTGTGACATACGATATCAAGATAAATGGACCAGTAGATATGATTCTTTGTCTAGCCTATTTCTCCTAGACATGACAGAGTTCGGTTTAACTTCAGTATGAGATTTTGACCATTTTCTCATCCTTCTTAAATTCAGCCCCAGAGAGAGAGTCTTCCTCCAATTTCACCTCAATATCAGTTTAAAATGCTTTCTTTTCTCTCAATGCTCTGATCTTTATTTGTTTCAGATCATCATATAAGATCCAAAATGATTGGCTTATAAATTAACATCTGAAATTTGTCTTAGTGATCAAGTCACAGCTATCAAAGTCAGACAGTTTTAAGATCCATAAGGTTGTAAAAGAGAAGAAGAGATGAGAACAGCATAAGATGATGTTTCTCCTAAAGGGGGGGTTAAGAGAAACGAGTCAGACTTCAGTGATCTTCAAATGAGACAATTTATTTCAGATGAAACAAAGAAAAGGCTGTTGTGAGTAAAAAATATCTTCCTCTGGTCCTGCGTGTATCTCTCCGTCACATGTTTATTTAAAAAAAAACTAAAGAACTATGACATCTGGTTCCCATCGCCGCCACTGTGAACAAATCTGACATGTTAAATTTCTCTGGAATGAAACATTTCACATAAAGCTGCCCTGAATGACTATGTTTACATCTTAACCTTGTAATTATGCAGAAACAAATTGTTGCAATTCCCTTTTAACACTGAGCATATTTCAAACAAAAGAGGGGTTCAGTTATATCTAATTAAAGGTCGAAGTCTCAGGGTCTTTCATTTTCAGCCCAGGCTCTGGACTCCACCCCCAAGCCAGCCTTGGTTTGGTCCCGAGAGACTCTGTCTAATCTGAAGGTGTGGCAGTACGTAATGTTTAATATGCCATTTGTATTGACCTTTAGCTCCACCACATTGTTGAAAAGGTCATATCACTATTTCTCGCCTTTATGGTCGTAATTAGATGCAGACTGACCCGTCTTCAGCTCTGCGGCCAAAATACAACTCCGACCACAACTGATGAAGTTATGGTCTTCTTTGGCCCCCCTTTTATGACACTGTTCTAAGAATATCTTGTTTAATTAAAGCTAACATAAATCCCCCCCGACAGCCCCTCCAGTTGGCTCGGCAGAGTTGAGCGAGACCACCTACACGTTCAGTTCTTCCTGCTGTCGGCCAGTCGCGGGCGGACTGGGGGGAGTGGGGCGGGGGGTGCACCTCGCTCTCACGGCTTCTTAATGCAATTTTTTGTTAGACTTAAGCAATGCATGTTAATCTGGCCTGGTAAATTATGAATTGTCAGGGCTGTCTTCATTTACATTATATTAATAGTCATATTAGCATTAAGTGCATAATTAAATTTGATTACGAATAATTATTCACATAAATTAGATTTGGCCTGAAATGATTGCTGTAAATGTCTGTGAAAAGCTATTTAGCAATAAATGCTTGTATCCTGCAAACGCTTTCAGCATTCTCACCGTGCTGGCACAGGCACTCCATCTTTCATGCAAACTGTTTAGACAACAGTGATATTATATTCCAGTGATTTAATGTCTTATTTTCTGACAGTCCTTTCTGAAAAGACTTTAGGGATTTCTTCTCCTTTTAACCTTTCATAATCAATGGAATAGCTCTTAATTAAATAATATGTGTATGAATGCCCTGGACATGTCACAGAAAGTAAAGTAAATAACTTGCAGTATCTGTTTGTATGAGACTGTCTCTGAAACTCTAGTATGAAAATACCCAAATTTCGAGGTTAGCTGTGTGTGTGTGTATGTGTGTTAGAATTGAATATTCAATAAAGAATGTGCTCATGTTACTGAAAGTAAAAACCTAAAAAGTCTATTTATCTTTCCATCCATCCATCCATCCATCCATCCATCCATCCATCCATCCATCTCTCTATTAAGATTTTCTCAAAAAATGACCCTTGCCCAATGCTCCAAACCTTCCTATAGTTTTTTTCTATGGATGGACACATTTTTCACACACGTTATAATGCATGCTTACAATTGGGCAGGCAGTGTTTCAATAAGGCTCGTACTTTCTCAGTTTGAAAAACAAACTGGATGATGTGTACAAACTTCGAAACACTTCAACACACAGTAAATGAGGTATTAGTGATTCAAAACTGTAAGTCAGTAGTGAATCAAGTGGTTTATCTATACAGATATTTTATGTACAATTAATACATTTTACCCATTTTATGTTATATACCATATCAAGATAAACAGACAAATGACTGAGAAGTGATTGGAATGAAAACCCATTACATATACATTACAGTTAGGATTTATTTAGTTTGTTTCAACATAAAACAAACAAATACAAGTGTTCCATACAGCGCAAACAGTGTAAAATGCATGAGCACAATATACAAAATATAACCATTAGATGTCTCAACATCCATTTACAGGTCTAACACAATTACCCCTCAGAGTGTACCGGTAAACTCTGATTTCAGTAAATTACTATCCTAAAAGTTCTCCCGGGTTTAAAGATTTTGTGTTTTTCTATTTGTTTCTAAAACCTAAAATAAAAGAAATTTGTTCATTTTTGTTCTTTATGTTTATTTGCAAGTTTATTCGCCCTTAAAACCCCAGTAGTGGTTTTTATTATTACGTGTGTGTGTGTGTGTGTGTGTGTGTGTGTGTGTGTGTGTGTGTGTGTGGTTGTGTGTGTCTATATGTGTGTTTGTTTTGTTTGTTTCATGTGTTTATGCACTGACCAAAATAATAAAATGAAAATGCTTTTTTTTCCTTGATACTTTTTCCTTCCATGTTTGTATTTGTAAAAAAGCAAAGAATGTGAGTTTTCTCTTTCATTTTTAGACTCTGTATCATTTTTCTTCAGTGTTTAGATACTGCATATAAAAGCAAAGCCAATGGAAACAACTTGTGTAAGTGTTTGTGTGTGTGTGTGTGTGTGTGTGTGTGTGTGTGTGTGTGTGTGTGTGCCTGCGGCATCACTAAAGAATACAATGACACTACTGGAGAAATGTTACGCTTGCATACACACACGCACACACTCTCAAGGCTATAAAAGCAGATATAAAATCTTTTAAAACTGATTAACAGCGGAGAAAAAAAAAAGACTCAGAAAAGGTCAGGAATGAGATGAAACAGGCTTTCAGTGTCTGCAGTTAAGGCTTTATAATTCCTGACCGGTGCACATAAAGAACGGCACATCATAACGTATCGCGGCTCTTGAGTTGTGGAGCCTTGGGGATGGTTTATGTATCTTAACAGTGTGATATAATATGTGCGGCATCTTCTGTTTCGCATTTCGCTGGGGATCGGCGGCGGGTTCCGAAACATCTCCGAATAGAAATAATGTCGGTGTATTAGTTTCACCCTAAATCTTTCACCCTGCATTTTCCAACCTCTCTCATCTCGCTGTAAACACTTTGGATGCATGGTGTTTTTGTCTCGGCGGGCTTCATAATCACATATGGATTGTATCTATCATCAAAGCCCGTGCACTGTGAGTTTTGTGTGTGTGTGTGGAGTTGCTCCTTCATCCCACACTGTGGAAAAAGAAAAAATCACCACGAATGGAACGGAACAAAACACATATCAACAATATAATAAGCCCACTAGAGGGTCTATTACCCGCCACTGTTCTACAGTAAAATGTCACTGTAATGCTGCCCTTTTTTTTACATCCAGCAGTGGTTCCAAAAGAAGTGTGTTAGACACACTAACAATTTAGCTAAACATATGCACGTTACTACACAACACTCTCACACTTTGCCCCCGCGACTATCATGGCAGCATCATGTGGTTCAGGTGCATAATCCTATCAATAATACTCTAATCGCCATAACAGATCGGTCAATTTGAACAATAAAATCACACACTTAGACACACATAGAAACAAACACAGTATGCGGCAAATTCAACTCTGTATTTTATGAACTAATAAGGTTTTTAAGTACAATGCTGTATGGTACTCATCAGCCACTTTATTATAAACACCGTGCTTCATTGCTCCAGTGCGGTTATAAGGACTTTTATTGCTAAAAGTCTACCTGATTATATAATGATCTAATTAAGTGGCATTTCCTTCGTGTACACTGCTATAAAAACACTGCATAAACCAGCATAGCTGAGTAGCATCGGTTGTGTTTTAGATCCTGGCCGTCCAGTATGACCATACTGGTTAACCAGCCAAACCAGTACCAAACCAGCACTAACTAGCAAAAACAAGCTCAGATCTACAGATTTCATAAACCATTTAAACCATAACTTCACTATTTATTCATTGTTTTGGGTTTATAATTATAGCTTTTCGTTAGTATTCATTTTTATTTTTTAACCTTATCAACTTGCCCATTTATTTGATGTTATCTAGTTTGTATATGTAACACACTTACTGTCTTTTTTCTCCATTTCTTGGTTCATATATACTTATATATATATATATATAATGTGTAGAAAATAGAGAAAAACAGGAGAATGTACAATGTGTATATATATAATATATATATATATATACATATATATATGTATATATATATATACATATATATAAATATATAATATAGTTTATTATTATGGTATGTGTTTTTGTTTTGAAGTTAGTCTACATCCC
>JBBJLS010000006.1:4616274-4633254 GCA_037577275.1 Bryconaethiops microstoma | reverse complement strand
TGTTTTTTGTTTCTGGAGGGAAACACACACACACACACACACACACACACACACACACACACACACACACACACACACACACACACACACGCATTAACACACAGCTGAAAACAAGCGGAGGCTGCAGGTGAATGACAGCAGGGCCTCGGGGTCCTGTTCTAACAAATTCCAATCAAAAGTGCCCCAAAAATACACGAGTCTGATCTAATCTGATCTGATCTTCGGGGGCCACAGAGGGTGTGGGTGTTCACACATAGCACTAAAACACAGAGTCTTCACGGTTATGTGGTAAACACCTTCCATTCTTGGCTTTACTTCTGGTGTTGTTTAATTGTATTAAAGAAACAAAAGTAAGATGCTCCTGCATGATCCTGAATAGAGGTGTGAAAATCAGAAGGTGCATCTGATTGTTAATTTGACAATTTAAGAACAAAAAATATAGGTTTAGGATTCAATTCGATTCAATTTTATTCAAGACTCAAAAAGGGAACCCATCAACCTCAAGTCGACCCAGAGAGAAAGAAAAGAGTCATTATGAGGATAAATAACAAGAGCAGGCCTTCATGAACAAGAGTATTGACAGATAGGCCGTCTACGGCTAGCAGAGTTGGAACCACTAAGTGTCCATAGAGGTACATTTTTTTGGAAGGGTAACTGAGCGTCTGTGATCCATAAACAACAGGATCAGGAGCAACAATCCCTTTTCAAAATCTCTTTAAAATTTTTCCACCTGCACTACTTTCTATATTCCACTACTTTATGAACAGTTCGTCCAATTATATCTACATTTTAAAAGTAAATCTAAACTCTACCCACATAACTGAATCTACTCATCATAAGATTTGAGATTTCACTGTATACTGAATAATTTCCAAACTAATCATAATCAGACGAGAGATAAAAAGCGCTAAGTCTTAACGAAAGGAGGGCAAAAGTCAGTTTACCTCAGAACGAGTCCTCTCTGAATACTAGTCTTCATCTTCTCTGTTAAGTGTTCAACATTAGACTGTGAAAAACACAACACGCATTTAACATGAGACCAGCAGATGGAGCCATCATTCCAAAAACTTTCTTTAGAGAACCAATCAGAACAGACTGAACAGCGTTTAAAATCCTTACTTCAGTTACTTACTCACTTACTTACTCACTTACTTCAGAATAATCTTGTTTCCTAATTCTGCACATTAAAACATCTTTACAGCTTTCCTACAATCTGAAAACCTTGTTTTAATAGAATCATAATAGGATTATTTTATACATACATGGGCAAAAACATTTGGTTTTACATGCTTGAAGGCCGTGATAGCAAACCTTTAAATGTACAGTACAGGGGGTCCTCAAGTTACAACATGTTTACAACACTCACTCCCACTCGGCGTACATCATTGCGTGTGGAGGAAGAATATGCAGTAATGCGGTGTATGAGTGAGGGAGGTGTCCTTTTCCTTTATCTGTGGCTTAGTTGTGTTTTTATTACTTGAACGGTGTTAGGATCGGTAAGTGAATGAGGCTCTGGTGTGTTTTGACAAAATTCGTGTTACATCACTGTTGAAGGAACGGAATTGTGTCGAGGACCCACTGTATAGTATAATATATCCCATAAATGTGTGTATAGATGACCGTTACCTGCAGGTCTCGGATGTCGAAGGGCTCTTCATAAATGTAAGCCGCGTCAGCCCCCGCGGCCAGCCCACCCACACTGGCCAGATAACCACAGTAGCCCCCCATGGTTTCAATGATGAACACACGTCGCTTCGTCCCGCTGGCAGACTGCTTGATACGATCACAAGTCTAATAAAACACACACACACACACACACACACACACACATACACACACACATACATACACACATACACATACACACACAGACGCAGACACACAAATAGTAAGTCTAGGGTCATTGCAATGATTTGCCATATCTGAGATAATCCTACCTTTATTTTAACTGGGCCAGTATCTCTCATAAAATCTCTCTAACATGTATTAATTTAAACTAACTGCTAAACTGCACTGTATGTGGTCTCGTCCTGTAATATCGTACCGGTACTCTTGTGTTTTCTTGCATTCTCTTCTTTTTGCACTCTGTGTAGTCCTGTCCTGCCTGCACTAATGTGGTCTTGTGTTGTTTCTGTTTTTGAACAGAACCTGTTCTGTTCAAAAACAGAACCATGTTCTGCCATGATCCTGGAGGAACATGGTTTGGTTTCACAGTGTAGACAATTGAAAAGACAATAAACACCTACTTGACTTGACTTGACTCCATGCCAGAAAGAACAATAATACCCATATTATGGAGTAAATTGTAAAATTTAAACTCACGCTACTTTTATCTGGGTCGCTCATGGACGTTAGGAGCTTGAAAGAAAGTTAACATTTCAATCTGTAGCCGCCGTAGGTAGGTTGCTAAAAGATGATTTGGTTCAAGAAGATTCCAAATGATTTTAGCCACTTTCCTGTTAATGGTAGTGTGTTATTTATATGTTAGAAAATTCAGCATAATGGAAAAATTTAATAAAATATAATTATAATACAAAATGTTCCACAGTTTTTTATTTCCCCAATATGTCCCCCTTATAATCCAGGCCAGACAGAAAGAGCCCCTTTTCAGTATAACTTACTAAATTTGCATATATGGACTGTGTTGATATGGGAGTACATAGTGCATTTTGAAACTTTATCAATGTTTATATATTACATTGAACTCATATAAAAAGACCATTTTCCATAATATGGGTCTTTTGAACTCAGCATCAATTTCAGTATTAAAACAGTATTATAACATCGGACAGACCCTAGACACTGCACCCCTTACAATGAGGCCAACTGAAGTTTTTCTAAACGGACTAAAGACTTTCGATAGTGAGAGAGAAGCGCATTACAGGTAGGATATGACCACTGTACTGTAGGAATAAATGTATTGGCGGGTTGTCCCTTACCTCCACAATGGCATTAAGGGCAGTGTCTGCCCCAATACTAAGGTCAGTGCCAGGCACATTGTTACTAATGGTGGCAGGCAGCATACACAGCGGGATGCAAAACTCCTCATGGGTGGCTCGAGCATCACACAGCTGCACCAGACACTCAAGCGCCTGAGACAGCCGCATAACACACACACACACACACACACACACACACACAAAAGACACCACAACACAGGGCAGGTCACGTTAGAGTGGTATCGGGCACTCTGGTGCAGGAGTGACCCTGTCCCTCACACGCTGGCTGGGTGATAGTCACGGCGTCTTCCCATTGGCTGAGAGAAAGAGGAGCAGGAGGAGCCGAATACGTAACTCACTCATGCATACTGCGTGACCACACGCGCACACACACACACACACACACACACACACACACACACACACACACACACACACACAAGTGTGAGGCGCGATCGCGTGATGCAAAAAAAGAGCAAAACACGCAAACGCCGGGCAACTTGTTGCCATGACAACAGCAGCAGTAGCATCAGCAGCAGCAGCAGGACGAGGGTGACATCAGAGACCACACCAACACTTAAATACACACTGAGGATGAGGATGGATTGAGGATGAAGATCAATTCTCTTATTGATGCTTTATTAATAAAGGTTTTTTTTCTGTAATTCAGGGAAATGGGCTCTGAAAAGGCGGTGTGTTCACAGTGAAGGGCATAGACCGCAGGCACAGAACCAACAACATGCCTTCATGTCATCATCACCATCATCATCATCACTTACCTGTGAGCTACCACTTTACCCTTAAGTTTACCAGCTAAAGCCTTGATGAGTTGCTGCAATCCTTCCTAATCCTATGAAACTTTCATTATAATGGGTAGTTATGTGGCTCAGATTTTGCTAATGAAACAAAACCGGCATCCTGTTCTTAATCTTAAAGTTACAATCAGATCAAATCTATACGATACTGACTGGTACTGATTGCACATTGGTTGGTGATTTTTCATACGCATTCTTAAAGAAGCATTCTGGCATAGATTTGTTACTTGTCATGTTATGAAGTATTTTGTAACACGGTATCATCTGTCATCCTCAGAATTCACAATTTTGAGTGTTCTCTCACTGCAATACCCAGCATGTATTACACAATGATTTCACTGAGAACTTACTGCTATTACTGCAATAAGATAAATTACTGAACTAGAAAATTAGCCAGTGAGCAAAAACTACCAAACTGTCCTTGAAAATGTTCTATGTTACTTCCAGGACGGAGTTTTCCCAGTATTTCAATTGGGAATCTCACTCTAGGGGCTACTAGGAAACAGGTGAACAGTATTTCAATGGCTACACTTTTATACTTTGGCCAGAATGTCCCTTTAAGAACAGCAGCATGTTTCCTATTTCATTGGTTCACGCTGCAGTCGGCTCCATCTCTGTCTAATCTGCCTTCTGATTGGCTGGCCGCTGGTAAACAGAAGGCGTAGCCCATGTTGGCTGGCGGAAGTGTAGGTGGGCTGACCAGCCGGACTTACATCAGTGATGGCGTTCAGAGCGGTGTCTGCGCCAATGCTGAGGTCTGAGCCCGGCACATTGTTGGAGACTGTGGCTGGCACCATGACCATGGGCACACACAACTCCTCATATGTTCCGCGAGCTGCTAACAACTCCATGATCCCCAGGTAGGCCTGCAGGACGGGGCAGAGCCAGGGCTTTAGTGGACTGCTGCTGCTGGGAGTGGCCATGGGAAGGGAAGAGTATGCAAAAAAGGGAGTGGGCGAGGGGACAGAGCGCGACAGGGAATGGAGGCGGGACTGAAACGGAGCCGAGGGAAGAGCCAGGTCTATCACAACAGACAGGATGAGACAGACACGGGTACAACTCCAAACACATTCAGATGAAATATACATTCATACATAAAGTCCCATTCGTGCTGGATCCGTTCCACCTAGGGAGGCGCTATAATGTAATCATTACTGATGAGATTTGTGAATGTAATCCAGGACAAATTCTGCAACTATAATTATTAGAACGTTTGTAGTTCTCAAGTCTTACAGGTGATAACTCTGTTCAAACTGAAATAGCAGTGTAAAATGAAAACTTAATAGATAACATTTCTCAACACAGTAACTCCTAATGTGTTCGCAGCCACATTCACAGGTCTGTTATTACTGCAGCTCCGCCAAAAAAAGTGAAAGAGCAAAATGTGGACTTCAAACATGTCTTGGCTGATTTCTCTCATATGGAGCAAGTGGAAAATTGTGATTATTTGTCAAACTACTGTAAAATAAAGGGGAATAAAAAAAAAACAGTAAAAGCGCCTCTCAAATGTTAGGTAGTGTTTGGTAAATGGAATAAACCCAGTTTACTACCTTAACCAGTTTCATTCTATTCTTTCAGGCATTCATAAATGATCTGAACCAGGGTTGCAAAGGTGCTGGAGCCCCATCACTTAAAGGGCAAAAGGTGGAGAAACACCCTGTACAGATCATTTAAAACCTAATAACGAAAAAAGCTAAATTTCATGTTTCATTCCAGCGCTCTTTGTGGTCATTTAGAATAAGGGGAAATTACATATTGTATACTTGATCCTATAACAATCTGGGCCCATCAGATCACACAGGTCACATTACAGAACCTCCAGTGGAAATCCAGCTCAAACAGTGCAGTGCTTAAGACTAAGACATAAAGGGAAAGGTACAGTCTCTCCCCAGTGACACCTAACATACTTCACCCACCCACGGAAACAGAGAGAGAGGGGGTGAGTCTGTACAGAGAAGCATGAAATGACTTTGAAGAGCAGGTAAACCCGGACTGAAATTAAAGGTAAACTGCTTTTTTGAAGGTTATTCACTCATGGAGGGTTCGTCACCCCACCAGTCTGAATGCTTTTGGTCTGCGTAGACTGTAGTTACGCTTTGTTTATTGGTCATAAGGGACTGAAAGAGCAGGGGTGAAATATAAACGAATATAAATAAAACAGGGGCAAGAGGGCCAGGTGTGCATCAAAACCCTCTTGATGAAGAGAAAAGGAGAGCAGGAGGTCGTGTGAGCTGTAGGTGACACTACAGAGGAGAAACTTGATGGAAAGGACTGAGAGTTAACATGACATCTCTGTACAACAAGTTTTTAATTTCAGCATTAGATTAAAACAAGTCAGACAAAGCATTAGATTCTATTTAACATTCATATACTGTATACTGACAGTGTACTGATAATAGACATTACTAAACATGAAATAAAATAAGTCAGTGGCCACCCTTTCATATCTTTCATTTTCAGTCAAAATGGCCATTAAGTTATATTTCTAGCAATTCCATTCTTTTCAGGCTACGTCCTTTCAGTTTCTCAAAGAAATTAGGGATACAGTAAACCCCCAACATTCGCCAAAGTTCCGTTCCAAGAGCACCCACGAATAGTGAAAAACTGCAAATTTGTGAAGTAGTAAAAAAATGTCTAAAAATGCCTATTTTTTTAGTGTACACCCTAAATACGCCCCCAATTATGCTCCCGAAACAATTTATTTTCACTTTAAACTCATTACCCTTAAAGAAAATGTAAAGGTAAACCTGTATCCGTACTGTACAGTTTACCAGTTCAGCACTAAAATGCATGAAAAATTATAAATTGCCACGAAAAAAGCAAAAACAATGCAGAGGATATTTTCGTGAATTTCCGCTAACAATTGTTTGATCGGTTCTAAGAAAAAAATAGCAAATGAGTGGGGGTTTAGTGTATTTTTCCATGCTTCATGTAAATGCTGCCGAAGTTCAGTCTTAAGAGTTGGCTGCATTATCTGCTTCTCACCATCCAAGCAGTCCCAATTACAAATTTAACCTCAACATCCCTCCTCTACATCCAAGATCTCTAATATTCTTGTGCAAATTTCTTTTAATTTTTCCTCGTTCCCTTGCTCCTCTGTAACAGCTTCTTGAACAGCCATGTGTCCAGAACTGAGTTGTCTTCTCACAGAGAAAGGATAGAAGCAGAAGTGAAGCTTGATTTTCTTTTTTCCCTTCAAAGATGAAAGCCTTAAGTGCTGTTTAAGTGTCCAGGTCTTGCATTGTTAGGAATCTCATTTTAATTTTTACTTCAATTTCCTTTGACTTTCCCCATCCACATGCAAGAGGATTATCTCCTATCTAATCTTATCAGAAATCTCCCCTTTAGCTATTTTATATTCACACGAAAAAAAAAAAATCTGCAAGGCGGCTGAGGTGTGTGTGGGAAGCTGCTGGTGTAAATGTTGAAGGGGAAAATAATGGCAGTGAAAACTAACGAGCGGGAAAATTAAATACTGATAGATTTTTTTTTAACTTATATTTTTACTTACTGTTGGAGGCTTTTGGCAATTTTCTGTTACATATATACTTATATTCCCTGCATTCCTGCATTATTTTTGACGATAAAATCTAAATAACCTTTTTAATTAACAGCCATTTAGACTGAGAATTAAATATGTGAAAGTTAGGTCTCTAACTGTATTAAACTCAGTTGATGACTGTAATTTATGCTACAGTAACAATCAAAACTAAAATAACCAGATACAGTGACCACCACCCACATACCTCAAATCCTCCAATGACCAACAGTGCATTTAAGTTGTATTTCCGAATCTGCTCTGCAATTTTATCAGCAAGCTTTGCTGGAAGTGTCCTGAAAAAGGAAAAAGCAGTGACTAAAGCACACTTACGCCAAGTTAATTATTCCGTTATAGCCTTAGCATGAGCATTTGTCATAAGCGTATGGCAAATGTCTGTACTTAATAAATGTACAGTTTATAATCTTAATATTACCTTTTAGTTCCCAGCAAGGATCCTCCCTGGCCTGTCCAGCCACCTACATCTCCCCATTTGATCTCCCTTATCTGAGAAAAGACCAGAACAAGAAAAGATTGAAAGTGCTAACTGGAGAGAAAAGAAATGTACACAAAAGGAAGAAACTACTAACCCTAGAAACAACACACTGTTACTGAAAGAACTGTTACTGTTACTGTTACTGTTTTCTATTTTAGGTTTATATTGCAATTTTCAGTTAACAAACAAAAAAAACATCCAGATATACCACTCCTTTATGGAGCTAATTACAACTCTACCAATGAAAGAGTGCAGCTAGAGGGAATAATTAAACAATAATTAGGGTATATTACACTCCACATTCTGGGCTGCATCATATGGACAGAAATAATCATATTTTATGGTTTCTCAGTCAATCATATGATTTAACTGCCATTTGACTGTTTAAAATGGAAAATACTAATGCAATAATCTACGTACTCATCAAATTCTGTATGAATAATCACACAACATCATAAACACTAACCAATATTCCAAAAAATTGCTTTTTGATCGATACGTTCCAGAAAACTCAAAAATCTCTCGAGTTCCACTGAAATAAACAAACTTAGTGGATCAGTTACATCGGTCCTGACTTTGGTCAGATCAGTCAACATGACTCAACTATGTTTAATTATTTGACAATTATACTGAGATCAGTTATAATTATGTTTATGTATAAGAGGCACAGGTTGAAAACCACTTCCATATTCAGTTTATATGTTCCTGCATAATGAACTATATCTTCTAATACATTGAAAATATTAGTGAACAATTGATGTGAAAAGGTTAAATGTTGATGTATTAATTATCTCATTTGTATTTGTTGGATTATGTCTTGCACACCCAAAGGATGTCTGTGACTGGTCAGGATGCTCACAGCACAGAACAGAATATTCAGTTATTAGTTAAATTTTGCGTATTTCAGCTTTTTACAATATCATACTGCTATCATATGTGTTTTGCAATATCAGCGATATCAGACTGATGTCACACAATTGTCAAAGGACTCCTTTTTCCAACAGTGAGGCCGCACTAACCGGTCCCTGCAATGAATGTAAACCATGTTAATGTGAAATTGATGTGAAAAAATCCTAAACATATAAGAGACGGAACAAGCACATAAACTTTAGCCTTAAAAAAAGAGATGGAAGTCCTGAGAAGTACAACACAATAAGTCTAGCTCTAGTTACACATATCACAGAGAAGCTCAGCTGACCCTCATGTTATTAACATGCTGTGATCACACAAACACACACACACACACACACACACACACACACACACACACACACACACGTTTACATGCAGCAGGACTGCATGGGCCGGGTATTGTATGGAGAACTGGATCAGACTGCCTAATCAACATCCTCACTGGGCTGAATTCATCCGTGACTGGGTCAAACCAACCATGCTGGATAAGAAAATGGATCAATTTTAACGATCAATGTTGCACTGAGGGTTAATGCGTTGCACTGCTTAGTCGCCAAACACTCTTAGTACTGTTTTTCGATTCTGCGTCCAGATTAACAGTGGATTAAGATTTTTATCTACTCCAGTGACAGAGTAATTAATGGAATCAGTGAGCAATGACGTTCACCATGTCCAGCTTTACAAGCCTAAGAGTTCCCTGAACTGAGCTTATGACTGACACCTACCAGCAAAGGGCAGTACTGCAGCATAGGCTTGGGGCGTAATTGGTTTAGAGTAATCCTACCGTGTTATCTGGCTGACCAAGCAAAGAGCAGAAGCATGGGGTCAAAGATCACACTGCGGCTCTGGCCTTCAGCTCGGTGGTTTTGCTCTTGTCTCTTATCCACATTTGCATTGTGAAGCCTTTGAAGGACACAGTGTAGGGTGCATGCTTTTAAGTGCACAATATGGGCAAAAGTATTGGGACACACCTGTTTTTGAGCCATGCCCATTACTTCCAGTGAAGAGCAATTACAATGTTTCAGCAGACCAAGACATTTTGGACGATGCCATGCTCCCAGTTTTGTGGACACAGTTTGGGGAATAACCTTTTCTATTCCAGCATGACTGTGTCCCAGTGCACAAAGCGAGCTCCATAAAGACATGGCTGGATGAGTTCAGTGTGGAAGAAGTTGACCAGCCCGCACAAAGCCCTGACCTGTACTGGATAGTAGCAACAGAAGCTTGGTAAAGACTCACTATCTGAAGATACAGTGCCAACTCAGATACCAACTCAGATTGGTTTTGTTTAGTATTTTCCAAGGCATCTGATTAATAAATAGTTTAAAATTACACACTGAGCTGAATCATGTAAAGTCTGGCGGGGTTCTAGTCTGGCGGGGTTCTTTTTATAACTTTTTTAAGGTATATAACCACTTAAAGTGGCCAACTGTGTCTACTCTTCTTTCCTCCTTGAAGTTACTGCATATGTTTAATTTGTAAAGTAACAGATTTTCTTTAGTTTGTGTCACAGTTCACCTTTCTGAACAAGAAAATGCATGAAGGAATACGCCACTTCATTGTTCCTCTGATTAAAGAAATCAATAAGGAGGGCACATGCTTGCTTGGAAAAAAATCACAGCACATCCACCAATAAGGAAGCCTTGTGCATCTTCTGTTTGATGGTAAAAACGCAGTACAACACATAAATTCCCCAAGCTGATCCAATCTAATACAGCCTGTGAGTCCTCTGGTGGCAGATTTAAATGGGTTAAGGGAATATATACTGCAGCAACACAGGGTCTGAAACTTTCCTCAGAACTTCAGAGTGAATGACTGTGACTAAACTACTGATGACTGAATAGGGAACTATGTGTAAATGTGTTGGTTTTGTGACATGACAAAAACTAGTATTTTAAAATAGGCAGTTTTGGCAGACTAGTTTCCATACGGACTTTATGGATGGTGCTGTGAACATATATTATGAAACTTTAACAATATTTACAGACTTTGAGCTTTTTTAAACAGAAAAGTAATGATATGGAGGATTTGAATGCCATTGCAGTTGCAGTATGTAGCAGTATACCTGCAATACAGATATTCTGTTCATATTGTGCAGCTCTCTTATGGGTCTTTTCCAGACATTTTAAATCAATGACTTTACATTTTTATGTGCCTGTACACTTACATTATAGTAAGACTACTGTAAGGATAAGTGATTTTTCACTAGTGCTAAAGCTCCTTTCTAATGGCTCTCAAGATAGCATATGTATGTATACACATACTTTTATACACATATATATTTACATACACACACACGTCAATATATATATATTTAGTATTATTTGTACAGTGTACTTTTGATATTGTACGGTTTGTATAGCTTTTATTCTATTGTTTTTGCTGCTCTTATCATTGTTCTGTCCACTTTCTACCATAACAATGCAAATTTCCTGCTTGTGGGACTAAGAAAGGTTTATCTTGTCTTGTCTTGTCTTGTCTTGTCTTGTCTTGTGTAGAGGGTATGTTACTTTGTTTTGGACTTCCAGAATTTGTTTTAATTTAAAATATGAGATATATTACTTTATAATCTAATAAAAATGAATAGTGATCTTTTCTGTGTCTGTGTTGTGACCCTGCAGGGTCAGACTCTGCCTGTCAAAGACAGAGCAGGTGGGTGAAAGTTTACCTGTCCCTTAGAGAAGCCCTCGAAGCCATCGTTGATAGCGAACATCTTGTGCCCCTCAGAGATGCCCACTCTGACCGCAGAGCGCACGGCCGCATTCATGCCCGCCGCAGGAGCGCCGACATTCAACACCGCCACATTGAAGTTGCTCTGAAGGGGACAAAACATTCAGCATGAATCCAAAGTGACAAATCAGTTTTACTGTAACCCTCTTCAATCTTCAGTACCTGACTATGCATAACTGCATATCATCTATATTAGTTATGAGTCACAAGGTTAGAGAAAACTGCTCATAGAGGGGGTTCCTTATTTTTATACTGCTATTTTATTCATGTTAGAATAAAAGACATTAAGGCATCAAATTATAAAACAACACATATGCTATATCACTACTTAAGTCACTTATGTCACTACTTATGTGCAATAACAGACTCGGTATGGAGAACAACTCCAAATCAATGTTTATTTTACTAGTAAACTACTTCAGCAGTAATTTTATTTATTTATCTATTAGTATTTATATCCAAGCCACAGCATTTTGTTAATATAGTCCAGTGTATTTATTACACTGTATTTGCAGAGTATTTTCTACAGAGTTGTAATTTGATTTTATACTATATTTTATATTGTTCCCGTCTCTGTGTCTCTGCAGTCGTGACATCAGCAATTTCCTCTGGGATCAATACAGTTTTCTGATTCTGATAAAGCAATATGTTGTGACCATTTAAAATCATATTGATTATCTTACAGTTTGTATTTTTTTTTCTTCAACAGATTCCTTTTCAAGCATTCAGGCATAAAGATGAAGATCAAAATATCTTTAACCCCTAAAGGCCTTTATATGGGCCCACACTTTCTCACCGTCATGACTATATAAATATCATGTTTTGTGGTGGTTATTGAAAGATTTACAGAGATTAATCACTAGTAAGTGTCAGGCCCGGCAGGCCTGGCAGGATTACGGTTGGCGGCCACTGGAGGTTGTGTTTTTGTTTTTCTGAGTTAAGTTGGGGTTTTTGGTCTTGTGTCTTTTATTTTGATATCCTGAGTACACCGGGTTTGAGTTTAATCTGAGTTATGAGTTTCAGCTGGTTTTTGAGTTAGATATTTTGTATTTAGGTTCGTTGTGGACCGCCCTCGCTCTTCGGAGAGTGTGATATCCTTCTGTCTCCTTTAAAGCTTGTATCTTGTTTCAGGTCCTGAAACCTGTTTTTTGTTTAGTTTTTTCAATTCTATAAAAGAACTTAAAATCATGGACCTCTGCATATGCGCCTGCCATCATTGGGGTGAGAGAGGGAATCGTGACAGTAAGTCTTAACAACTACATTCATATTTAATCTTGAATGGTAATGGTAATAGAAATAGTAAAAATGCAAATGTTTGAACATACATGTTTTATTGACAAACCTGTCTTTTTCTGCCAGCTGTAGTGCACAATTTCTATTTCTCTGCTTCATTTGATGGCTTGGATAAAGATACAACCTAAAAACGCAACTTTTTCACAGCCTATTTTGTCTCCATTATCTTATATTTAGCCTGTAAGCATAAACTGTGCATTAATCTGTGCAGAAGTGTGTTCTCTATTTTAGCATTACAAATGACCAGACGTCGTTTGAGCAGGGGCGCCAACACTTTTACACGGAGCTGCATATCCAGTTGCTGTGCTATTAAACAATACGCTTTAAGATGAATAACTGAACAATAAGCTCAGGGTTCCAGAGGTTCATGCATAAAGCAAAGTAAAGTGGCCCCATTATCGCGACACGTGAACACAGCACAGCACAGTGTGATATTCTTCTCTGTATTTAACCCATTCACCAAGTGAAGCAGCGGGCAGCCAGGAACACAGCGCCCGGGGAGCAGAGTGTGGGGACGGTTCCTAACTCAAGGGTGCTACTGGCAGTCCTGGGATTCGAATCCACAACCTTCTGATCACAGGGGCAACTTCTCAATAGCCAGGCCACAGAGTTCTTTGTTAAAGGCAATGGTTAAGAGTCTTAAGCACCTGTGCTTTTTAAGCTGTTTATCTAAACGGAAAGTGTCTTTATTTTATCAAAAACACAATTCAACGTTAGAATAAATGCAAGCAAGAAAGCAATGAAACGTATTTTTACATGTTTTTGCTTGGAAAAATAATTGACTTTAGATTTAATGTTATTTGCATTTATTGTAATAGTATTGGCTTTAAAAATGAACACTTATTAACACAGCCCTTTATATAGAAACATGAAAATCATTTGAAATCCTTCTTTCCATGTCTGACATTCTACAGTGCTTCCACTACACTGGTCATGCCTCCCTGATCAGTGTGCTCACCTTGTAACCCCACTTTCCTATCTGTTCTTTATCTATCACAGATATAAGTATCCTTGTCTTTGAGTGCTTGTTTTTTTTGGTCCATCCTAACATGACTGTGTTTTCTGTCCTGCCTCTACTCTGGAGATACTGGAGTTTTATGTTACCCCAGTGGTTCTGTTTATTACTTCAATTATCTTTCAGTATTTTGTTTTATCTTAGATCTGACATGTTTCTTTGGTTTAATAAGGACCTCACGTGCAAATGTGTCTGCCTCTAGTCCTCCAAACTACGGAGAAAGCCACAATAATCTGTCATAACGGCATATGACCTCTTCCGCTGAATTTATAACATGGTTATGTCAGTCTCGTGAAGCAGGGTTACAGTAGAGTGATATCTTAGCAGCTCTAGTGAAGACTGTGTTCTGTATCAACTACTCTGCATGTCACTCTGGTCGATAGTAGTGATGTGTGGGTTGTCTTACACCTGCAGGGCTTTGCATTTCAACGTGGGCAGAGGTGGGTTCATGTGGATAAAAATACATTTCAGATGCGGATGGGAAGGTGTGCACTGTAATGATCAAGTGTTCACGGAAGAGCACGGTCTTCGGATGAATGGAGAATCAATTGAAATGTTCAAGAAACTTCTCCAGAGCCTGATCTACCAACACTTGCACTCTTGCTTTCTCATTCACTTGTGCTTCTCAATTTGTACCTAATTATATGACATGATGGCTTGCATAATGTGCATTGTTACATTTTTATTGTATTTAAGCATTTTGAAGCATCTTTTATACCTTTACTTTCACTTAATTACATTTCAGAGTAAAATAAGCTATATGGACAAAAGTATATTTTTTAGGGTTAGACCCCTTACTTCCAGTGAAGGTCAATCTTAATGCCCCAGCAGACCAAGACATTCTGAAGAACACCATGCTTCCAACTTTGTGGACCCAGTTTGGGGAAGAACCTTTTCTGTTCCAGCATGACTGTGTCTCAGTGCACAAAGCAGCTCCATAAAGACGTGCTGGAGGAGTTCAGTGTGGAAGAACTTGACTGTGGCCACACAGAGTCCTGACCTCAACCCCATCCAGCACCTTTGGGATCAACTGGGACGGAGATTGTGATCCAGACCTTCTCTTCCAACATCAGTGTCTGACCTCATAAATGTTCTATATAATGAATGGACACAAATTCCCTCAGAAACGTCAAAATCTTGTGGAAAGCCTTCCAAGAAGAGTGGAAGCTGTTACAGCTGCAAAGGTAGACCAACTCCATATAAAAGTCTGTGGATTTAAAATCAATATCATTAAAGTCCCTGTTGATTGAATGGTCAGGCGTCCCAATACATTTGTCAATATAGTGTTTAATGTAATCAGTAGTCCACACTGACTGCACTGAGTTTATTACTGTGTTTCCTATTTATTCTATTACGTCTGACCCACTAAACTCTGTCAGTCATAAAGTATTGCTCACATATATCATGCCCTCAAGTTTAACGACATAATTATTTTCCCTAAGGATTTTCCAGCAACACAATAAAAGATGCCACACTGAAATTCGGGCAGGATTTAAAAACCGCTGGGATCTCATGGTGAGAAATTTGTGGAGAAGAAAAATCCAAAATTTGGTATTATGGTGTTTGGAAAGCAGTTCCTTTAACCGATCAGAAATGAGATCATTTACATATATCAGTCTTAAAGGCACAGTAACAAAAACGGCCTGTTCACTTCTAAGGTACAAAATGAAATTCGGATGTTATCCACTTGAATAACCCCCTACAGACGTGTAGTCCCTGCCTGAAGAATTTTAGATCTCTATATTTTTAAAGATGTGACACCATCCTCAGCCACTTGAGGGTGGTGTCAATCATTCATTCATTTCAGTAACCACTTAGTCCTTACTAGGGTGGCGGGTACCCAGGGCCTACGGGCGCATGGCAGCCCACCATAGGACACACACACACACACACACACACACACACACACACACACACACACTCTCACAGAAACTCCAAAATCTTGTGGAAAATCTTCCAAGAAGAGTGGAAGCTTTTAGAGCTGCAAAGGGGAACCAAATCCATATTAAACTCTATGGATTTGAATGCAATGTCATTAAAGTCCCTGTTGGTGTAATGGTCTGGCGTCCCAATACTTTTGTGCATACATTATCTATCTATATCTATATCTATATATATATATATATGTACATACATATATATATATATATATATATAATGGGCTTAAGTTATCCCGAACCTCCCACAGGGACGTCCAAGCACAGAATTTCCAGACTTACACAAAGCAGGTCGACCGCCAAGTGATTCCCACAAACCATGAGTCATGAATACCACTGGAAAAACAACAGACCGGTAGCATCTGCCTAAACTGTGACTGACCCCACAGAGAAATGGCATGAATGTCAATATGAGCAACACGGGGTACTTTCCGGTGACCTCTTATTAAAATGGTGACTGTTTATAGAAGGGGCAGAAGAACACAGAGTTCTTGCATGTCTGGTTTAGATGGTGGTCGGATGCAGCTGTGGACAGACTCAGCCCTCTACTGGACATTCAGAAGGTCTACAGCTTCTTCAGCTGCAGGGGTTCCCAGTGTTTTGCTCATTAGGGCCCACACAGCTGTCTACCAAAGCCTCCACGGCCATCGGGACGGATTTAACTGATCTGATCGTTTATTAGGACTCATTTAATACTGTTGGGCACCACAGAATTAGATGCAGACTAGTATGTTTACTGTTCTGGTGATGGTGCCATCAGTTAAATTCCAAGGCATTTGTGAATTAAACAAAAGAATAAAAGAAACAAATGTGCTATATCAGCGGTAATAGAGCGGTTGAGTATCAAATTCAGGTCAGATGTGGTTTTGTTCTCTGATGGAGGACAGTTCAAAAAGGAGTTAAATTAAATAAAAGGGTGGTGTAAAGTTCTCCCTGTCCTTTCCCTGTATTTTTGCTTTTTGTAACGTCTTCTCCCTGTTTTATTGTTTATGTTGTTTACATTCTCCACGTGCCTTTGTTTATGCATCTGTTCCATGTGAGTACACTATACGGACAAAAATATTGGGACACCTGACCATTCCACCAACAGGGACTTTAATAACATTACATTCAAATCCATAGACTTTAATATGGATTTGGTCCCCCTTCGCAGCCGTAACAGCTTCCACTCTCCTTGGAAAACTTTCCACAAGCTTTTGGAGTTTCTGTGTAAATTTGTGTCCATTCTTTCTGTAGAACATTTATGAGGTCAGACACTGATGTTGGACGAGAAGGTCTGGATCACAATCTCCGTTCCAGTTCATC
>JBBJLS010000006.1:4571969-4585918 GCA_037577275.1 Bryconaethiops microstoma | reverse complement strand
CAATGTAGCCAATAATAAAAACAAAGGAAATCGTTGAATGAGAAGGTGTGTCCAAACTTTTGACTGGTAGTGTAGTTTAAGACCAGTAGTGACACAGATCAATGCTCCTACAAGCACAAAGAAAAAGATGAGGCGAAAGCAGAACATTTCAGGAAACTGGACCTGGCTTTGTCCAATTTCTGTGTACTACAGAGTAAATATAGTGCCACCTGATCAGGGAGCATTTGAGCATTTTCTACCTCTCAGTCCTGCGAGGCATGCTCTGTCCATCAGCCAATCAAGTGGACTGACGGCTTATTTAATAAAATCCAAACCAAAGTGCCGTACATCAGTAATGATGGGTTTTGCAGTGATTTATGCGCAATTACTGTAAATTACAGCCCATGTCGTCTGTAGACCCACATGCCAGCGATTGTGCAGAGATCTAAACGACTATAAAGGATAAGGAACGCGCTGGAGAGGCACCAGGAGCTGGCAGGGAATCACAGCAGTTAAATATATCTCTCTTTGCCTTCACTGTGGATAATTAAACGGCCAGAACTGACGGCGGATTGTGTAATTGGGCCAAAATCCCCTCGAACACGAAGCCAGATTCACAAGTGTGTGTTCCTTCACTCGTCAGACAGAGCTATTCCTGCTGCCGATTGTTCTCCTGGCAGGAAAACAGATGGAGATGGAGGGATGGGGAGAAAGAGCCGGAGCGAGAGAACGCAGACAGAGAAGACTTTCCTCCTCAGATAAAAACGAGCGAGGCCTTGTCAGAGGCTCTCCTGCGGCTGTGTTACGCCGATATGTGACAGAATATTTCATGATTAGACATCTTCGCTTCCATTGGAACTTTTTTTGCATCATGGAGTACAAAGGGCCACGTGACGCCGCCGCTCACGAGGAGGAGGCGGCTGCTCCACGCGATTTGTAAACACGAAAGATCTCTTTGTTGCTTTGTTTTCACGGGTGCCAAAAATTCTGCTGCCCTTTTACCCCACAACATGTCAGAGTATAAACCACTTTCATTACACTTCCAGTCAAACACTTTTGCACACACTGAGAATTTTTTTTTTTGTTACACAAATGGTGAACACATTGTAAATGTACTGGTTAGCAAAGAATACTGAGTGTATTTACAAAAAATAACCAATACATTTACAATGTGTTCACCCTTTGAGTTCCTTTGTTAGCCAGAAAATGTTTTAAATTCATCACAAATGACTCATAAAAGCCTCCTAATTATAATTATAATGTGGATGGCCAGACAAGCTTTAGATATTTAACGAGCTTTTAAGTGCTGAAACAGTAACGAGTGCATTTTAAGTTAAAGGACAGTCTAGAATTTGACTCTGCATCACACAATCAGTTAATAGGAGTCAGACCTGCACTGTTACAGATTCTTTCATCTTATAAAGGTTTTGACATATTTTTATTCATAGTTGTTCACTCAACAACTTTCTAATGTTTATGAAAATTTAAAAATATACGTAGTAAAAACCTGTGCTGTGCAAAAACTTTTGACTGGTAGTGTACCTCCATCATTTGATTCAGCTATATTAACATTTATTACTTGTTTTGCATTTCTTTTCAAATTTATTTATACAATGTATGCAATTACATGTGATTTACATTTGATTTGTTTAACAATACAAGATATGGATGAAATATCAGTATAGTGATTTTACTTTTACATATTGTAACTATGATGCCTTTTAATACATTAAAAAGCCATATGACCACTTTTCTGAAATTAAAAAGGTTAATGTGTAAATACTGCTAAAGCTTCAGAACGTACACTACAGGCCAGTTTAAACAAATGCGTCTGACTGGTTTTGAATTGTGGTGTAACTATACACTGTAAGTGTAGTTTAATGGAAGCAAAAGCTGATGTACAAGTTTCATCAAAATAATCTCTATCACAGCAGCACAGATTCACTGCGTACTTTCCAGCAGTTTTTGGAAATAACTTGTGTCCAAGCCCTCCCAGCACCTTTTCAAGCAGCAAACAGTCACATTTGCTACTATAGATAAGCATGTCAAACGTGTGGGTCCAGCTTGTTCTGCAGCTCAGTGGGAGAAAGATCTAGAGGCTGGGGAACACAGAGATATCATTCTCTAAACTTTTTGCTTTTCTTTGGACTGGGTATATTTTGGCATAATTTGGAAGAATGCTTGGGATCATTGTCCCACTGAAGAATGAACTTTTGTTCAGTGATACATAAACCAGAAAGAACTGTGTGATGTTGATGAACTGAGTGATACTTTCCTTTACCGTGATCAACACAAAGTGAATGTCAGTGCACTAAAGATAGACCTAATATGTCTCTTCAAAACCATCAGTTTTAGCCTTTGTGGCTAAATAGCGTGTTACTACAGACTATAAAATATGAAAACCAGTCAGTTACATTTGTTTTAAACATTTCTAATGTTTTCTTGTAATACAATTTAGAAGGGTATGTTTTTTTTGTTTTGTTTTTTATGTTCGCTACACCACCTATATAGCCAGTAAATGGCATGTAAGCAGCAAAACAGGTCATTTTCAGTATTTGTGATGTCAGAAAAACAAATTCATAAAGATCTCCTTATTCAGCTTAGAAAAGTATCGTCTGGCTCTACCGTCCCTACACACAAGGCAAACCCAGTCCACACTGGTCACATTCATGGTTCCCCGCTGGTGGAACGAGGTGCCAAAGGCGACCAGAGCAGCAGAATCCCTCTATGTCTTCAAAAACCTCCTGAACACTCATATGTTCAGACGGCATCTCCTCTCCTTGCATCTTCTTGCACATCTCCTACATAACGATTTTAGCACTTAGAACTCTCCTCTGGTTCTCACACTGTTCTAAAACTTCTAAAGTTAGTTGCTTTGGATGAAAGCGTCTGCCAAATGTAATGTAATGTAATGTAATAGCCCCACCCATTCATGCTGAAGTTGCAAGTAGTGTTTCAGCCCTTTTTGAATGAGCTGATATACAGAATCAGAATCAGAAGTTTGTCGATTGTGCAGAAGGTCAGAACATCCATTAAGAAGTGCCTGCTCAAAGTACTTCAACTGTCCAACTAAAGATTTGGTTTGAGTGACAGGGCTGCCCCAACAGAAGGCCTTAAACAGGTCGGACGCTTTGAAAGACAAAGACGTTCGTCATCTGTATGACACAGTCACATGACGTTTGTCTCTTTTATTTGCAAATCTGACGTTACCTTCAAAGGAATGGAGTGTCAAAGCTGACATGTGACGGCAGTCGGCTTCCAGCATCTCCCCCTCATCAACATGCTGATGAGTGAGATCCTCTGTTTATGTAACAGCAGCACGATCCTCACATATAGATCCTGTGTCTGAGGACAGGTGGTCCTTGAAGAGGCGTGTGAGGCAAGGACACAGCAAAATAGCTAAAAAGAGCTTGTTTAAGCTCCTTCTGTGGTTCACTGTTGGACCCAAATTTTATTTCAGTAAGCCAGTGTGGTACCAACTTTTGGCATCTCACACTGTTTCAGCTCATTTGAGCAGGGGGTGATATTTGTCAAATAAACCAGATTCTAATGCATCTGGAACATTAGAGGCAATTAATGTTCATTTTCTTATTGAAACATGAATAATAGTCACACACACATTTTTGCTGTTTGCTTGTGTGTATTTGGGTGTGTGTTTATGTGTGCGCGCACCCCACCGTTCAAACTACTGCCCCGTCCCGGCCTGATTTCCATTTTTTTTAGAATCAGCCACTACCCCAGCGCCCCAAGCCAGCGGTTACCACGGCAACAGAGCAGGCATTCCAGCGCTCCACTGCCAGCTCGGCCTGCGAGCAGCCAATGAGAGGGAGCACATCTGCACGGAAGCCGTCTCATCACATTTCCCAGACAGATCAAAGAGGGAAAGCGACTCATTTGTGTACCACGAGAGCGGCTCGGGCACATACGCCACACACTGATGTACGATCGACCGGCTGCCGCGCCAGAGCCAGAGCCAGAGCCAGAGCCATTGTCATAACACAGGCCTCTCATTTCCCACGACCACTTTCCAACCTCTCCTTCTCCCTCACAATTAAACTGGTGGTTTTTGTTACTGTGCACAGGGGGTCCTCAGGTTCCGACACATTTCCCTTCCTACAGCAGTGATGTAACCCGAATTTTGGTGTAAGTCAAAACATACTAGTCTAAGTCCCTCACCGACCTCAACACAGTTGTACAATACAGTGTTAAATGCAATCTATGGGGCATCCTCTACTGTTACACTTTTTCTTTTGTTATTATTGAATAATGAGACATGCTTTAAAAAACACGCTTCTATGAGCTCTTAAATGTTACTACATATTACTGAATCTAGCCGTTAACACCAGTGCACCAGTTTAATATGGTCTCCTTCTTTATTTTTTTACTTCAGCTAACTGAATATTTGCTCATGCTTTCATATGGGTGTTTGAATAGATAAAACTAATAGTAGTTTATTGTGGAGATATCTACTTTGAGCTTTTCATATGTAAAGTCAACCAAGAATCTGTGAGGAGCACATGAAGAGACCTAAGCTTTAAAGAGGTACCTCAGTTGAAAACTGTGTTGCACTTCCTCAACACCAGTCAAAAGTTTAACAAATGGAAAAGTGCATCTTAGCGTAAAAGTGTATTGCTGATGGACCCTCAGTCTCTCCTGAAAGTCTCTCATTTGCAACAAAGTTATAGTTATAGCTGATTTCTGGTGTAACAGAGCGTAGGTTTGATTTTGACATTGATGGGGACACAAAAGTGGTAACTTTCCTCCAGGCATAGTGCAATCACTAAAATCTTTCATACATTAATATCAAAATATATGTACATAGTACATATGGGAGGGGGGAACCTACAGGCTGGTACTGTCGTCCACATAACCAATAAAGTACACAAAGAGCACAATGAAAATCCTTGAAGTTCACATTTTAAGGCAGGCACTGTTACCTTTTCAACTTAATAATCTAGAAATGTGTATTTCTATTTAATTTTATCTGCATCAAGAAAAGAAGTCTGGGGTATTGTGTTACTTTTTGAGTATCTCTTACTGAATCACCACCAAACATGATGTGTTAGGTTTGGGCACATAATTGTTGGTTTACAGACGTCCTCTTTCTCACCTACAACCACACAAACTACTGTGCTGAGCCTTGATTATTGCTAGGGACAATACAGCAGTCAGTAGATATTGGTCCATTCCGTCCCAACACAATTCTACACTCCTGCTAGTTTCAAACTCAGCAGAGGAACCTTCCCAAGCATCACTATGGTTGGATTACTTATCTACTGTATGTGGTTTCCGAGATGATAATCATCTGAGTCATATAACAGTTGAGATGGATAAGGCGAAGTCCTTAACAACCGTTGTTTGATTTTTCTCCACTATCGTCACCAGAAACAATTTCATCACTTTGTTCCCTGCGATCGTCTCGGGACATATTTACTCGCTCCACAGTTTCACAACACCAGATGACAACGATATGAGAATAACTGTCCGTCATTTCTCGCTTAGTCATCCACAAGTCAACACTGAGTCATCGCACGCATGTATACACCCCAGCAGAGTAGTCATGGAGCCACGCAGGGCCCGCAGAAGCACATGCCAGTTTGCTTATAACACCAAAGCAAGTGTAAACTAGGGTCAATATTAAACTGGCCACAGAGCCAGATGGAATTCAAACTGTTTTGCTATGCTGTATTCTTGTATTGCTGTTTTTTCTGAGGAAATTAAGTGGGGTTTGGCCTTAATGGCTTGGTTTTCTCTGTGGTGTCTTCTGCAGTAATGCTGGGATGCAAATTTCCACAGTTATCTTCACACAGCAAAACTCAGACAATCTTGAAAAGAAAACACATCTAGTTTTTTATTTTAAGAATAACTGACTAAACAATACGTTTTTCGTAACTTTTTTTTGTTCTAACCCGGAGGAACTCTTAGGATAATGTCCACCCACAAGTGAGTGGGGAAAACCCGCAGAGGGAGGGGCTCTGGAGAGCGGCTGAGCAGCAAACGGCGAGTGTGTAGGAGAACAAACACCGGTTCTAGACTGTTTTAAACTGTTTATTTTACTGAAACCAGATTTTACTTGGGGTTAAGGAAGTTTAACAAGTGACATTTCGTTATACTGGCAGATAATTCTGCTTGACTCAAGAACCTCTTTTCTTGTTTCATTTTTATTTCAAGGCATGTGGAAACTGGGGTGTTCTCTCAACTTCTACTTGGAGAAATCCACTTTAATGGCACTCAGTCTAAACCAAAGGCTCATGGGAAATGTAGTTTTCCTCACTACTTACATCCGATCATCATCATGGCAACGGCGAAGATCTTCTCTCCGTCGGTGGTGGGCGCGATGTTGCCGAAGCCGATGCTGGTCAGGCTGGTCATGGTGAAGTAGAGGGAGGTGATGTAGACCGAGTCCTTGTTTGGGCCGCCCTCCCAGCGGCCCGTCCCGCTGCTGTTGAAGCGGTACGGTGTACCCGCCGTCTCGCCCAGCAGGTACAGCCAGCTGTCCTTGCGCACAGAGTTGCGCTCTTCGTCGATGACCTCGTAGTCGCCGATGCTGTACCAGATGCAGGCCAGCCAGTGGGCGGCCAGGCCGAAGACACACACTAGCAGCACCAGCACGGCCGCGCCGTACTCGATGTAGTGGTCCAGCTTGCGGGCCACGCGGCCCAAACGCAGCAGACGCACCACTTTCAGAGAGCTGAAGAGGCTGCTGATGCCCTGAGAGAGACAGAGAGGGGGTGTAAACTTGTGCACATCTCCATCCATCCATCAATACGCCCATTCTTTCACTCACACTGTCCCATGTACAGGTGTATGCAAAATTTTTAACACGTCCTCCACAGGTAACAAACTTAAACTGGCCATTTTTCTGCTAATGTCAGATCTCAGTTTCTATCTATTTGCTGAATTTAACAAACAAATACAACATAAAACATAAAATATAACCACCGGCCATTGCTTGGATCAGCACACCAGCTATGTGTTTGTTAAATTCAGCCAATAAACAGAACTGAAACGTTTTTAAAAAGTGTGCTCTCAGTAGAGAACCTGGACTTCTTTTCAGGAATCTTCCAAACCTGGTCATATGACCAACGTGCCCAAATCTTTACATACAACTGTATATTGAAGTAAATTACATAAAACATTTCAATAGTCCTCATACTCTTGCATTGGTCCAGTACTTAGGCTAACCATTACATTTACAGTCCTGTGCAAAAGTCTTAGACACCTGTGAAAATAATGTTTAAGACTGTTAAGATGAGCAGTGTGGGGTTTTTTTTTTACATTAATATTTCTAAATATACTAAACAAAACTAAAGGTATAAATACAATTAACACTATACAGTAAATAATGTTTTTATGAAAGTGTGTAAAGTGACCATTTTTGTCATACATGAACACACCACAGCACACAGTGTGAAGTTCTTCATCTGTATTTAACCCATTCACCAAGTGAAGCAGCAGGAAGCCAGGAACACAGCGCCTGGGAGCAGCGTGTGGCTCAAGGGTACCTCAGTGGTGCCACTACCAGTCCTGGAATTCAAACCCACAACCTTCTGGAGTTCCCTTGAGCAAGGTACCGTCCCCACACACTGCTTCCCGGGCGCTGTGTTCCTGGCTGCCCGCTGCTTCACTCGGTGAATGGGTTAAATACAGAGGAAGAACTTCACAGTGTGTACTGTGACAAAAATGGTCACTTTACACTTTTCTTACACTAACCAATAGGCCATCAGCTGCCACAGTATACCAGTGTGTTCTTGTGGAAGTCCAGTATTACTGTAGTTTCCATCAGAAATCCTTAATTAAATTAAACCAGGAGCTGCTGATGGAGTTTCGCAAATCCAAACAACGGCTGGAGGAACCGAGGAGGAATCTGGAACCGAACCTGTGTTCTCCTCACCAGCTCACAACATACCAACTACTTTTATACAAACAAACAAATCTTGATACTTTTTACTGCATTCTTGTTTGTTTGTATTTATTATAATGTAAACTTTGCAGGCAGAAAGACACTTTACCACACGCTGAGAAAAATGGTTTTAACAGTTTGCGTAGGTGCCTAAGACTTATGCACAGTGCTGTATGGTACAAATGGTACATATATTTTAGCAAGTCACATGTATTAGTAAGTCCAATATTGAAACACAGGCCTCAGTGCTGTGTCTGGCTGGCTTCAGTCTCTTGAGAAAACCCCTGATTCAGGAGGATTAATAAATAGCATTAAAACAAGGCGCAAGCTCTAATGGTTTGATGCATCCCAATGTGCTTATTGATTAATAAACACTCACTGGATCCCATTTCCCAGATATACTGCTGCTGCCGCTCTCCTCCTGCAGCTTGGGGAAGCGGCTTTCTGGACAAATGTCTTTCAGCTTCAGCGCCCCAATCTCAGCCAGGTTGGTTTTTATGCGCCTGTGTTTTGCGCTGCCCCCTGCTTTCTTGTCTCTGCTTGATTACCTGTCCCTTTGCCTATGAATAAACATAAATCACGGCCCTAAAAGGACCTTTCCATAAATTTAATCGCAAAAGAGCGCCGAATGGAGGGGAATGTAGATTATCAGTGGTTTCTCATGAGGGGAACGTGTACCTGATGGCCGTTTCCATCTGCAGGCTATCATCAGAAGTGATCGTGGCAGTATAAAACAGAGCGCACGGCCCAAGGGTGCGCTATCTTCAACACCATAAAGCTCTTTGATTTTTGTCTTTAGGAGGATGTTTGATTAATTATATAACAGCATGACGTTCAGCTTTATGCTGTGAGCTCATGGGAGTCTGCTGATGAGCTCCGCGGCACTTCAGCGAAGCGGCATAAGAAGATGAGATAACAGTTATCAGTACGTCATCTCCCAGTGTTACGCGGGGCTAATTCACGGATGCACGTTTTTCCTCGCGCAGTTACGTGAAGGTGATTATCGTGTAAAAAAAAATGAGGTCTGTATGCTCTGGTCTTCGTGAGGGACGTGCTTTAACATATGAGGTGTGTTTTCTTTGAGAACCCTCCGTGAAATATCATAGCCGGAGACATTAATCACTGTTTCCATACCGCAGTCCGATATCTTGCTAATGTGGTTAGTTTATATTCATAATTCACTGTCTTATCCTCTGCTATTAGCTGCAGTTTGACCTTTGCGGTCCACACAAAGAATCTATGTTTCAGTCGGTCATCCCATTTGTCCCTTCACCACACTCCAGTGGGAAAGATAATTAGAGTTCAAACGAAAAACTGTGTGCATGTGTATGTGTGTATGTGTGTGTGTGTGTGTGTGTGTGTGTGTCTGTGTCTGTGTTTGTCAGAGGATTTCTCTTTAACAATGAACTGGTCAATGCCTGTGCATTCACCTCCTATTTTCGTCATCCGCCTTTATCTAATGCAAAATCAATACGCCAGCATCAGAGGAAGTTAAAGCCTCGTTAATGGTGATGAGGAGATACTTAATGGTGCCTCTGCCATGCTTTAGTGCCCTCTGAAAGACTACCGATGTCTAATAAATATTTGTCTCCTTGTGATGCTAAAGAGAGGCCCTGTCTATTAGGAACTCGAGCTGTTTGCTAATCATGCAGCATGAAGCACTGCTAGGAGTCCCATCAGGCAAAAAAATAAAATGCTTACTGTTGTGGATCTGGAATTAGAGACCTAGAAGAGAATATATTCTAAACGGTTGGAATCATTCGTCATAGTAATGACCTTATTAGCTTTATATTCAATTGTTAAACGCAGATTTAAATATTGTAAACCCGGCAACAAAAAAGTATTTCAGATATTTTATTCAGTAAGTCAAGTTGAAGGCAATACAAAGTAGGAATAATGAATTTTGTCCCAACAACCATTTTCCAGAGTTTTGAATATATTGCATCTGATGTTGGTTCTCTTAAAGGGCTTGTATCATGGAGGACTGAAATTTCCTTGCATTTCGCAGATAAAACACTTGTATAATTGATGGTATCATTCACTCTTCAGTCCACACAGTCTATAGAAAAGCTTGTTCTATATTCACTGTTTTAGTGATGTCATTAAAAACAAACACATCTGCATATATCAGCCTACAGTTCCACCCATTCACAGAAACGTTAAAAAGTGTATTTTAGCCCAGAGTGCACAAGGCAGTCAATCAGTTCAGATGTCGTTTACATATATGTTTTAAATGCACATTAACAAAAACAGCCTGTTTTATTCATGAAGGATAAAGAGGTATGAAAATGGTCATATAAAAGTGAATTACCATTGTATTTTATAATATGGAAAATGTAGGATATTGTCTCTTAAAATTGTATTGAACAAAATTAAAAAATGAGCTGAAATATATGCTTAATTCACATCCTCTTACATCTAAATGTTTTCCAATATGTAGGACTTTAACCAAGGCTTAGCTCTGCCCACACTTGGCAGTCATAGTGTAACATGTATCACTGAAAACCTTATTTCATTTAGAGTTTAACTGAAATATCCACATATACCTGTTTGTACTAATGAAAATATTCACATAAATGGTTCCCTTTTCTCCAAATGTCACAGGATAATGCAGTTCTGAGGCCCGTGTTCATGTCTAACCCTATTCTGAAGGACTTCATAAAATTATTTCCTAATATATTTCTAATATCTGGATTTATGTTACATTTCATACTAAAAATGAATAACAGTGAAGTGTAATAACAGTGAAGTGTTTTCTCTATTAAGTAAAGGGATTTCAATAATCTGTAAAAATATCCTCTCTAGAGTATGTCTTCACAATTGACTTAACCTTTTATTATTAACCTTTTAAGACATAATGTGTAAAAAACCTTCAAACACAAAAACATAATGGTTATTAGTAATAATTATTCTGCTACTATTTATTCCTACTCCTTGAGATTTAATCACCACTTGAGGTAAAAAACATTCTGAATATTAATTAATTTATTTTTATAATACATTTTCATGGTATACAGCTTTCTCAGGCATTTAAGAGCTGTATGTATCTGTGTCTAAAACATTCCCATCAGGAGAGCATACACTCCTGCAACTTCTGTAGTGCATCCCTTGTCAGATGTCTGGGTCTCCTTTATACAGTGTGTAGCATGGGGCAGTATGGGGCAGTAGGTGAGTTTCTTAGACTGACATTAAGGCTAGTCCTGGACTACATTTTGATCTCACTAGAAAATTTCCATTCCGAATGATGTGTAGTGATGGACTAGGCTTAATCTGATCCAGAAGTTTGTTCCAAGTTGACCAGTTTTGTAAAATGTTTGAGAACACCTGTTTATCCAACATTTCTTTCGAAGTTGGGAGTATGAATAAGGATCCCCATGTAAAGAGTTTCTCTTTGCCCTTTTCAAGAAACTCTTAAAGAACACCTGTGTTAGCAGTGGGGGTGCTTTAAAGTAGCAGAATTCACAAATTAGAATGGGTGTCTGTATACTTTTGGACACGTTGTGCATGTCTACACACTGCACATTGACATATGTTCATAAATTCTTCTTCAGGAATTATAGTGTGTGCTTCCATTACTAAAACACATCCTTCTGATGCTGTATGTTCATGTCAGTGATTTTGACTGACGGGCCTGAAGCTGTGTCTCTGTGCCAGCGTCTGCTGAGTGAGAAAGCACAGATGGTTTTTCTCCTCTGTGTGCAAGCGAATTTCAATTTGATGCTCCTAGTATGTGTGTGTGTGTGTGTGTGTGTGTGTGTGTGTGTGTGTGTGTGTGTGTGTGGTTGTTTTGACACCGTGTTACCCCACTGAGCACCGCAGAGTGACGATGAGAATTGATCAGAAGCAAATAAAAAGGAGAATTCAGTTTCTCTGAATTATAAAGTCCACTAGTGGAGAAAATATAGAACTTTTGGAGAAGTACATTTTCTCTGGTGGACGTTCTTCTAATGACACTCTCTATGTGTCTGTAAAATCCAGAACCATGTCAATGACATTATACAGCGATTTTTTTCCACTATTGAAAAACACTGAAGACAGAAAAGGAGACCTCTGGCTAATGTCAAATTTTATTTTTTTAAATGCTAATGTAGCTAATAAGGAAAGGAAGCTGGTGAGCATTATATTAACTGAGATTTAAGGATGTAAGTGAAAACATACTAGACCCCCTGGTGGCTATTCTTTGGCAGAATGGTAATCGACTAGGATATGCTTACTGTAATCAAATAAAACCTTTCCTTCCCATAACTCTGTATCCTGATTAACTAGGACACTGTAAACTCCCCATGTGTGAAATGCTGTGACTCCATGTTGAGCTGCTAGTGAGCAATGAGGGATGAAAGGAGAGTGTGAGGTGTGTAAAATGGGTGAAAATGAGACCCCCTGCAATGAATAAAACTGTATGAGGCATGTGCTAAGATGCTAATGGACAGTACTGCATGTTTTTTGGTAGCGGATGACTTACAAAAACACCACAATGCTTCCTCAAGTATGAAGCAAAATCCAGTTTGCTTCTGGCATTCTAAATCATACATACTTCTGTCCTAACATATTAAATCAACCTTATTGAATAACAAAAATGCTCACATGGAAACTGCAATACAGGGGCACTGTGAAAAGAATTAAAGCTTGAATGAGGCTTCCCTTTAAAATGAAGCCAACCCTCATCACTTTCATTTGTATGCTTTGAACAGCGGCAAATGCATTTTGTAGGACAATCGACAGAAATTCAGCTGGAAGCTAGAAGGTAATTTGTTGTTTACAAAAGCCCCTTTACAGCGCACAATTAGCTTTGTCTGCTAATAAGTGCAGGTCTCCGTGCATTGTGTTGTCAGACTCTTCCTTTTTTTATATTCAGGAGGGATAAATAGACCCGAAACATCTCTGTTTTCTTAATTAAGTGTCTCTCCCAGTGAAAAGGGTAGTTTTTCCAGGTTTCACGTCCGCTCCATTCTCATCTCTCTGCTTGCAGCTCGTATGAAAACATCGGTTCTCCCTGTCTGCTACCAGATTTTGACCAAATTTCCCTTTTTCCTCACAAGTAAGCACTTTCCGCCTGCCGGTGCACCTCTTTGAACCCGAACAAAGACCTTGCCATCTGTCAGTGTCACTTTGGCGACAAAGTGGCTACGATTAATTGAAAAACAATGAGGGGGCAAATGGGCGGGTCAGAGCAATCTTCACCGCCGCCTTTCAGGGTCAGCCCCTCATTCCCCCAATGTGAGGCCTGCCTTTGGAATTAGCCACTGCGATGTCAGAGCCTGTTCAGTCAAATGGCCCAGCCTGTTCTGCGTCTCTGAGGAGAGGGGACAGATCCATGGCCCCTGTGTCCTCGGTGTCTACAGGGAATTGGTGTTGAAGGGAATATGCTTGTGTGATGTGATTGGCCTGGACCTCTCTGTCTGTCTGGTGGGCGCATTATGAGTGGTTCAGGCATTTCTCTGCAATGATAGGCATTAGCACATGCAGCACAGCCCTGACTTCTGTTGTTCTGTCAGTCCAGATGCACATCCCCATAACTGCTGGCTGCATTTTAGAAGAAATAAACAAACTAGTCTTGGAAGTCAAGGTGGTGCATTTCGCTTGGACAAATGAAAATTGAAAATAGCATGCTGACAGAGGGAATCTACAGTGAGGGGAAACAATGTTCCGACATATTTGTTTTTGTCATTTAATATATTCCAGTGCGCATTTCACCGTCAATTTTTCTTGTTGTTTGTTGTTTGACTTTTTTCGAAGATTTTTCACAAGTGCTTTTGTGTCCAATTAGTCAAAAGAGTATTTGTTAGGTCAGACACTAATATCGGACAAGAAGATCTGGCTCATAATCACTTGTTCTATTCATCCCCAATGTGTTCAGTTGGGTCGAGGTCAGGATACTGTGCAGACCACTGGAGTGGACCTTCTTCAAAGGGTTCTCACAAAGTTGGAAGCACATAGTTGTGTAAAATGTCTTGTATGCTGTAGAATTAGCCAAAACCCTGAAACCCTGAAAATCTATCTATCTATCTGTCTGTCTGTCTGTCTGTCTGTCTGTCTGTCTGTCTGTCTGTCTGTCTGTCTGTCTGTC
>JBBJLS010000006.1:4486730-4497052 GCA_037577275.1 Bryconaethiops microstoma | reverse complement strand
TATATTTACTGAAATCAGAGTTTACTGATACACTCTAAGTTCTGAGGGTAAACACCGGTTCTAGACTGTTTTACACCATTTATATTTACTGAAATCAGAGTTTACTGTTACACTCTGAGTTCTGAGGGTAAACACCGGTTCTAGACGGTTTCACACTGTTTATATTTACTGAAATCAGAATTTACTGATACACTACTAAGGTGCACAGCAGCACCAAGTAAGTGTGAAGAAGTCAGTTAGATTCACGTCAGTCACTGCAGAGTGATGATGAAGAGCACATTTGCTGCCATCGTCTGCATATTTTGCGTGCAACCATTTAGTCCACTTGAGCAGATCACTCCTTCCATTCCAAGTCAATGGTGAAATTGGCATAAAATTCAGGAAAGCTAGGTTCACAGAGAATATGAATCCAGCAGGCTGAAATGTATTACCCAGTGAGGTAGACTGTTGGTTGTAATATTAATATAACACCATTCTAGGGTGTTTTAAGTATTTAAAAAAGAGAATCCTTCCCTAGGCCTCAGATCTTATTCTCCCCTTCTCACTCATTCTCTCTCTCTTCGTGAAAAATGTAGAGGTGAACGAAGGCCCACCCAAGTTTTTTGGCCTGGGAGTCGACTTGGAGGTAATAAGGCGACAGATGGGTAGCAGGGACGACCATGATTTCAGGATGATGCATCATCTGCACTCCTTTACGTCTTAATTAACAAGGGAAGATCTAGCAGGATTACGGCTTGGCAGCGACGGACCCTCTGGCAGGCGCTGTTTGATACTGTGTGTCGAATGGGATGTACGGTAATGATGTTTTGGCTTTGTCAGATTTCTTGTCATTCTTGCTTTTGTCTGTCAGGTTGGATCTGTGACACTTTCCTTTTTCTTTTTTCTCTAAGGAGACAGAGGGAAAGAGCTCGTGTCTTGTCGTAACGCTGTAGAGTGTAGCTAGCATTGCCAAGCAACCAGAGATAATAAAAAAACCTGACTGTTCTCTAAGGAGTACACAGAGAGAGAGCGGGCGAGAGAGAGAGAGAGAGAGAGAGAGACAGAGAGAGAGAGAGAGACAGAGACAGAGACAGGGAGGGAGAGAGAACGTGGAGCTTTATGAGAGGAGACACAGCCTGCGGGTGATTTGTTTAACTTTGAAAGGTTCTTTGGTATGTGCTAAATTCGCTGCGAGCTAACACAGTAGCAGATCATCTAGCTCTTTTCCCAAGTGGGCCTAGCACACAGTGCCTGCTTGAAATGTGTGGGTAAAGACATGAGATGGCCACCAGGGACAGCATGACAGTGCTGGTTTGGCAGTGTCAGCTGGAACCGTTACAAAATAAATGAAACGCACACGCATGATTTGTGAAGACGCGCGCTCATCATCTTACTTAGTACACAAGATGCCGAAAGAGTGTTTCCGTGCAGACTGGGCCTGAGGAACCAGCAGGGTGGAAGGAAAGAGACAGGGAGAGATGGACAGGGATTATGCTCATGTGTAGTTTTAGAAGAGAAGAGGCTTTTACCTTTCATCTCACACAGCTGGTACCTGGCCGCTCCCAGGGACTGATGGGTAAAATCTTCAGACGGAGGGACGGCGGCTTCTCGTTCATCTATCCGTCCTAATCCTGACTAAGCACTAATCTACTGAGGGGTGAATCAGATCATGTGGATAAGCTGTGTCTCCCATGCTTCTTCAGGAGAAATCATGCAAAGGCAAGGAAGAACTCGAAATGAGTAAAAGGTAAAATATGTTAAAGAAGGGAAAGAAATCCGTATGAAGGATCACAGGTTCAAGCAAGTGTTTTAGAATATCAGGTGAATCATTTTGTTTGTGTCATTAATGATGAGACAGGATAGATTATACTGGACTCCACTTTCATTAATTGGGCATCTTGGAAATAACAAGCATTCACTTTATACGAGCTCAGAAGACCTGTATTAAATTGAATGGGACCAAAAGGACTTTGGGATGAACCGAAAGATTCATTCATTTGACAACAACTGCAATTCATATTCTTAAATGAAGCAGGAATCAGAAATCTTTATGCATTAGTGACTGAAACAAATCCCCACCCCTCCCTGGGCGAAAACCAAAAATACCCCTTATCCTCTAACCCCATTTGAAAACAATTGACGTTGAAAGATATTTGAACACCCTGGAAAGGACTGGAAATTCTCCCTTACTTTAAACCCCAATGTAGAGATTTATGGATTATTATGGATTAGTTATTTAAATGATACCTTGACTTTTGCTTATTACAGAAATATAAATGAACAGAGTAAAGGTGAATTCAGGTTGACTTTAAGGCAGTTTGCACATCTTACATTTTGCCTTGAACACATTTTACCATTAACTCAATTATCTAAATTAATCTATAGGGTATACAGTCAAGTATGTGTATTTCTGGTCATACAATAGCATATATTAAATATGTAACATAAGGCTTATGTAGATTTTACATTTAAGGCATTTAGCAGACACTTTTATCCAAAGCGACTTCCATTCCCTAACTACAGGGGGCAGTCTCCCTGGAGCAACTTGGGGTTAAGGGTCTTGCTCAGGAACCCAGTGTTGGTACTGAAGGTAGGATTCGAACCCATGACCTCTTGGTCCAGAGGCAAGTACCCTACCACTAGGCCACCACCCCCCCAGAGTTCACATAGTTTACAGTCCTACAGTTTTACCAAACTCTAAAACTAAATAGACTGTGCCCTAAAATGAGCTGAAAAAACAAATGTGTTAACTTATATTCACTTAGAAAAGCAACAAAACCTGTCATTTGAGCCAGCATATAAAACTTTTGCACTTGACTGAATAAAAGTGAATTCCACCCCCAAGCTTTGTTATGACATGGTTAAATTGAACTGAGCTGAGTTGAATTGAATTGAATTGAATGAATTGAATTAAATTGAACTGAACTGAATTAAATTGAAGTGAATCGAATTGATTTGAACTGAGCTTCAAAATACACAAATGGGTTCTTTCATTTGCCAAATGCTGAAGTTTAAAGTTACACTGCTGCAAATATAGGCAGAAAACAGTTTTTTGCTCTCCTGCTCCCTCCATGAAACGATTGGTCTCTCCATCCATAATTTAGCTGCTGGCTGCAATGCTCCAACGTATGAGTTTGCCCCAGAGCTCCTTAGTCATATTTCAAGTGACTCCATTGTAATAGATTTTGACAAGTAAATTGCTTGCCTTTTCACTGATAGCTCCTCACATAAATAATGAATGCTTAGTAATAGCTGCAGAAATAAAGCGTACCAAAGAGTGACGAGAATGACACAGTTATTACTGATGGTGGGGAATACCCGTTTAGATGTGTGGCAAAAATTATGTAACGAAAGAATGCATTTTGTGTTACATAAACCACCACTTTTAGTCATTTGTGTAAAGTTTTTGATTTTCTTTCAAATAATGCATGGCAGCTCTGGCTGTAGCAGACGTTTCTAACTGTATTACCCACATTAATCTAGTTGCAAGGTTTTTTCATCATCTCAACCATTTTAAACTCTATTTCATCACTTTTGTATGAAAGTGCTGTGTCTCTGAATTGGCAGTAATTATGAAATGTTTCCACAATGCAAAGACCAGATGGTATCTAAATAGTGAAAAACAAGACAAACAAACAAAAAAAATAAAATAAAATCACAAGATTTTCAAAATTGTGAAATGTCGCAATTATAGTGTGAAGTGCACTATTGCACTTCCCATAAATTCCAGGCAATAGAGAGTTGTTCTGTCATATTATTCAATATTTATGAGCAAATTGCAGCCATGATGGGTTTGTTTAACAAAACTAAGAGGAAATTCAGAAGTAAAACATGCAGGTATGTGCTGTTTGGAAATCTGTAATCATTAACAGTTAAACTAAGATTTTGGACCTCTTTCAGTAGTCTGGTATCAGTCAAATTAATTTGTCAATTTTAAATTCATTTTCTTTAATATCTATATTAAAGCAACAGTGATCAAGGTGCTTGCAGATGTGTATGAAAGTGTGTTTGTGTGCGTGTGTTTGTGTGTGTGTGTGTGTGTGTGTGTGTGTGTGTAAGCGTGTTTCTTTGGCTGTTTTTTGTTGTTATAATTTATCTTTGGGTAAGGCACATTCAATTAAAAGAAAAATTGTATTATTATTATTATTATTATTATTATTATTATTATTATTATTATTATTATTATTATTATATTACTTTTCTTCAGAATTTAACTGCATCTATAATGCTGGCCTTCCTTTACATATATAATATTCTGAAATTAAATTCATTACTTAACTAATGCATATGATGTAAACAATAAAGGACTTCTGAAGATGATGATAAGCAGGAGTAGCTGTGTGATGGAACTATATTAAAGTCAATATATAGTAGACATTCAGGACCAGAGTTCAGGGTTGGTGACCACTGATTTAAAGCAAGAAAAGTGCAGGCCTGCGGGGGCTTGTCTAGGGTACAAGCTCTCTTGGATTTTCTTTAGGTGGGTGTTTCTGTTCAGAACAGGTCTGAGGTTCAGGTTCAGAGTTAATTCTCCATCACCAGGCGTACTGGCAGAATACAGAGTTCCTGAAACAGAGCTTCTTGGTTCTTTGTTGATTCTGGTGGGCTCACTCCAATGCCCCTTAGACCTGTAGCTCTTTTGAAGGCCCGCTGGGAGCCGCCATGACAAACCGCTCTGTCCTCTGCATGACAAGAGCATGAAGGAGACAGCAGGGTGCGTGATTGAAAGGTGTCTGCGGTACAAGGGGTTTGTTTTCTTTGGCTGGAACAGGTTGTTGTCTCCGAGTGACAGATGACGAGCCGTTCGGTGGGTGCTGATGAGGTAATGATGATTGCGGTGGGAATAATGAAGGACGTGCTGGCAGTGAGCGTGATTACATTTAGATCACTATCTCCCCTGCTAATAAAACAACATGGCAGCCTCTGCCAGTTTCTTTCAAGTGCTAAGATTAATTAAATCAAATATAACAATTGATCATTATCATGATTGTCACAGCTATAACTCAGAGTTGAGTTTTTACTTCTTCTTCTTTTCTTCCAATATTGTTGTTTACTGAAGTTTTATAGGCCTGGTAGTTTTCATAGGAAAGGAAATCATCATCATCATCATCATCATCATCATCATCATCATCATCATCGGCCATCAAAATCTCAACAAGATGGAAAAACGCACTGGGAGCGGCGGAGGCTCCTCTTTATCCGCTACCCGTCTAGCTGTCTGCAGGATCTTTGAAGACAAAGACTTTTGACTCCTCATCAAAGCCGCGTGTCATGAAAGAGGTGGAAAATTGTCCGGAATCAGACGACATGAAACACAAAGTGGATCTCGTCTCTGTGATGTTCCACTGAACAACACCCAGAGCCATAAATGGCATAATGACCATATTATAGGGTTCATAAAACTCTGTTTTTGTAGTCCCTCAAAGCTCATTAGAAAGTGATATCAAACTTAAAGCATAGCCTTGAATAACTTTGACTTCAAAACTTTGATTTTTTTTTTTCTTTTTCTCGTCTCTTTCCTTCACATCTTCTTCTCCAGCTGCCAGCTTTTGGGTCGATTCTTTTAATTCGTGCAACATTTTTTTTTTTCTCGTCTTTTTTCAATTCTTTTCTTTTTTCTTATTTCATCTTAAACAGACACATTAATCTTGCATATTTTATGCAAAAATAACCTTTAATGTTAATCCTTCATGCACACAAATGAGGGCTCCTTGAAATGTGATGGTTTGTTTGTGAACTGGATTTTCTGCAGCTTGTGTGGTGCTGATCGTGTAGCTGACACTCAGGACAGATAAGCTGGAAGTGCTGTAGCAGGCGAAGGGGCTTGAGTCTCTCCTGCATGCAGTGGGGTTGGGCACTCTGAAAACATGAAAAATCCCTTTTGACAGCTCCAGGGTGGATAATTACAGAAACAAACACATTTCTTATAGCACTTCAGAAGTCCTCATTCTCCATTTCAAGTTTGGTCGACTGCTCCTGCAGTTCCACACCAGTGACTGGTCTCAGATCTAAGACCTACGGCTGCTAGTTATTGTGATTGCAGAAGCAATCACACTATCGTTCTTCTTAAGTTTGATTTATTTACTTGTTTGCTTGCTTGTTTGTTTGTTTGTGTTTATTTGCAGCAATGGAAAAATTAAGATACCAAGAGTCCAGGCCTGACTCTTCGATATTTATTTAAACATATGAACGGTTTTGCTTGAGAAGCTTCAGACACATTTAGCATCAAGTTTAGCAGTGCCATGTGTTACGGCAGCTTTATGACACTAAAACAAGCATGAGGCAAAAGGCTTCACACGTTTTGGGTGGAAGAAAAGATGTTAAAATATTTAGTCAGAAATAGACATCATGAAATATTTAGACGGAAGGTGAGAGAAAGAACATCATTATTTTGACATAATGAGAAATGCATGTAAATTTATTGTCACGTATGGTGTGTTTCACAAGGTCGATAAATAGCTTAATGGAAGTGGGACAACTCTTGCAAATGTCTTGGTTCCATCCTGTTTCTTACACTGAAGATGGAACTATTGTGTCCAGATGTTCTAAGGATAAACTAGTTATCCAAGCCAAGGCCTTTGGCAGGTAGTTATCTCAAATGTTTGCTAAAAATCTAGTTCTACAACTTTTAGGACTGTTTGAGAAGAAAACGTATATCAGAGCAAAATGTAATTACTTCACTCATAGCTCAGTATCAGATCCCTGGTGGTTTGGAAGCTATTTGTTGGGAAGATGTTTACCAGATGGAGCCTTAATTCACACAAAGCCAGGTTCTCCATTCTCAAACCTACTCATAACATTATTTCCATCATGAAAAAGGCAAATGGAGCACATGTTTTTCACTCATTAGCAGACAAGCAACTGCTTCTTTCTTTCCTTCATTCATTTTGTCCATCTATCCATCCCTCTTGTCCTTCCTTCCTTTCTTCCTTCCTACCTTTCTTCTGTCCATCAGTCCCTTTTGTCTATACTTCCTTCCTTCTGTCCATCCATCGATCCATCCATCCCTTTTATCTTTCCTTCCTTCCTTCTGTCCATCTATTCATTCATCTGTCCTTCCTTCCATCAGTCCATCCATCCCTCTTGCCCCACCTTTCTTCCTTCTGTCCTTCAGAAGAACATTTTTCAAGTTAACCCAGTTTTTCCACCTCGTTTTCTTCCTTACATCCTTCTGTCCAACTATCTGTCCCTCTTTTCCTTCCTTCCTCCCTTCCATCCGGCCGCCTGTCCATGTGTCCGTCCATCCATTCCCTCTTGTTCTTCCATCCTTCCTTCCTTCCTTCCTTCTTTCCTTCTCTGTCCATCCATCCGTCGCTCCCTCCATCTGTCCCTTCCTTACACGTTAGTGTTGGTAAAACACGAGTGTTGGCGAGCGAGAGAAACAGTATCTGAGGAGCTGTGTGTAAAGAACCAAAACTGGGTTAACTTGAAAAATGTTCTTTTGAAGTCCCTCTGTCACCCACCGAAACAGAGGATAGGGGATAACGCCATGGTACATTTTTTCCATTACCGAGGTATCTACCAGACAGCTTGGATGTAGTGAAGATTGATGCTGGTGACAAAAATAAATATATAAATGAAAAAAAAGACTTCTGGGAGTCAGAAAAAAAAGCCTGCCCCTGAGGGTCACTAGTGCCCAAGTCTTTAGAGACAAATCGTCTTGAACACAAAATATTTCAAGGTGGCAGCGAGGCCAGTCAGCCAGTTCTCCTGTGTAAGCAGTACTGCAGAGGAGAGGCTAAGAGGCTAAAAGATTTCAGGCGTGCTGACGTTGTGCATTCCATCTTTAAGAGTCTTAGCAGAGGAGAGCAAAGCTGAAGATACACTGAGCGACTTACTTTAAAGGCAATTTATCTTTGAATATTTTAATTCATAAGAGATTAATACATGAGCATAATATGAACTAAACTCCCATCAAAAGTGTCTTGAGATAAAGCGGCTTTCTATGTACAAAGCAATGGTTTTATTTCAAAACAAATGAAATTGAAAAACCTTATCCTGATGTATTTACACTCTTGAAAAAAACTACCAGAAGCCATCTAACATCCCTTCCTAAACTTCATCCAGTTCATCAACTGAATATAGAGCTCTTAAAGGCCAGTATCTTCATCTTGTATTTTTTTTTCCAGTTATCTACCAAGTTCTCTTTATCCTTTAGATTTAATAGGCTGGTTTTTGTGTATATATATATATATATATATATACATTTTTTGTGACAATGAGTTCAAAATGGACTGTTCTTGAAGCTTAGTTTCCATATATGTGTGGACAATATTGACTGGGTGTCATGTCCTGTTAGTAGCCACTATAGGCTGCTCTTTTCTGTTCCTTGGTTTTGTTGGGGTTTGAGTCTTTTATCCACCCTGGAGGACAGTGGGGGTCTCCCTGTAGGGGGCTCCACCCACGAGGACAGTGAGGTGCTCCCTTGAGGGGGCTCCACCCACAAGGACATGGACTCTGAAAGGAGAGCGTCCCATGGGACCCACCCGGGCCGCCCTGGCCGTGCGGAACGCCGGCCAGGATGTAATTCAGCGAGAGGTGGCCGGGTGGGGCTCACAGGGCGCTTTCCTTTGCCACCAGTCCACTGTCATGATACATCGTGTTTGTTGCAATCTCCTTTTCATTTATAGAAGAAGCTGAAGTCCTGTGTCTGGCCCTCATGCCAGTTTTGGTTTTGTGTTTTGAGTCTGAATTAAAAGTTTTAGAAATGGAAGTCTGCCAAAGCGCTTGCCTTCATGTGGGAGTCATGGGGAGGCGATGACACTGGGAACAGTGTGTTTGAAAATGTTTGATTAGAAAAAATAATAAAACCATAAATGAGTTGGATCAGGTGCGTTGGTGTAAGGAACAGTGAAAGAATGCTGTGCTTTGGGTTACCAAGTTTATGACACTGCCATAGAAAAAAAAAAAAAACACTTTTGGTTTGTTAACCCTTACAACATCAGCACAGATCCGTGCCGGAAATGGTAAATTGCAGGAAAACAGCTCCTTATGTGGAAGTTTCCCCGGTTTGTGTTGATGTCAGACGCCATGCTGGGCTTTGTTTGGTGTAAAGACTAAAAATAAATAATTTAGTTTAGGTTTTAGAAACAAACAAAAATACACAAATTCTTTGAACCCGGAAGAACTTTCTGGATAGTCTTCGCCCACAAGTGGGTGGGGAAAAACCGGCAGAGGAATAGCGATCGGGAAGGCAACCGGTCGTCGTGGCCCACACTGCCCAACACAGACCGCCATGACAATTTTATACGTGCTCTGGCCAATCCCGCAGCACATTAGTAATATCGGGTGCACCTGTGAACGAAGGCCTGCTCACACACCCACGCCCACGTATGCAGCAGACATCCAACCCCACCCCCATTTACAATCCGTCCCACCTTAAAATCAGTCCTGCTCCTTCTCTACATTTACTGATACACTCTCTATGGGTTCTATGGGTTAAAGATCCTTTCAGTGGATGCTTCTTTACACTTACATTCCTACATGATGTGAAAGTTTTTTTATGTCTTAGGAACTTTTATTTTTTACAGTTTATCTGAACTACAGTTCTACAATCTCCGGAATTGGCTTTGTGCCTCCCTGAATCTCCAGAATTAGTACTCCATTCCTTTTGGTGAGTATCTTGTTAAGGCGGTAATCAAAACTCTTCAAGGATCTTTCCTTCCCTGTCTGTGTTTAGCAGTGTGCAGGGCTGGAGATAGCACTTCTTTCCCAGGTGCAAAGTGGCTGAGGGTCACACAAGCACACAGCTTTTAATCAGGGAGCAGTGGTCAAACAGAGACTAGAAATAGAGAACAGGTTCATTATCTCAGGCCTACTGAGGGCCTGATCAGCCCAGTGTAACTCCCAGAGAAGTGGTGGGAAGACAGGGCCTAATCCCTGAGCTGCACCGCTGCTGGGGCCAGGCCGAACAAGCTAGCTAATGAGGTTCTGCTAAGTACGATCACTGTAAGCAGCAAAAACCAGCTCAACTTCAAAGAACACACGGACTGTATTTTTTGTCATTACCTGCTGCCAGTTGGTCTCAACATGTCAGTCTTTAAGCCAGTTGCTAAAGCAATGCAAGGCATTTAATGGATTGTGAAGTTGGTCAAACAGCAAACTATGTACTTTGGGAACAAAATCACAGCAAATATCATGATGACATTAGCCAAACTGTGAAAAGATGAAGAGGAGAAAGTAATAGTTGTAGTAATCAAAGTTCATTGATAGCTATCGATATATATATATATATATAGTACACAGATAGTTGCTTAAGTCGTAGACCTCAGAGTGTATCAGTAAACTCTGATTTCAGTAAATATAAATGGTGTAAAACAGTCTAGAACCGGTGTTTACCCTCA
>JBBJLS010000006.1:4475742-4486630 GCA_037577275.1 Bryconaethiops microstoma | reverse complement strand
GCGCGCACACACACACACACACACACACACACACACACACACACACACACACACACACACACACACACACACACCTGTAAACATTCCAACATATTCCACTAAACCTTCGACATCTTGGTGCAGTTTCCCAACAGTCCAGAAAACAATGAAATGAGTATTTATTACAATTTATTGCATCATCATTATGACAGTGTATCTATGGCAACAATAACACACCTGAAAGTACATCAAAGACAATGATTAAACATGTCTCTTGTGCTGAACACTGGACTGACAATAGGGAAGGGAAAAAAATAACTATTTTCTGAATTAATTAGAATGAAACAGCCTATATGAGAAGCTGATGATTTAGCCTTTATACAGTTTAGCCTTTATACAGTTGTCCTATTTTTAACATATAGAGATTTGCAGGTTTGCTATTCTTGAACTAAATGATACTGTTAATGGACATTCTCCACCGTAATGCTGTTTTTAGTTCAAGAGCAGACTTCTAATCTGTCACTGCAAAGCACTACTGTTCAGCCATAATGCATTTCGACGAATAATCTCGCCAATCCATGTAAACAACTGCACAGAAGCACGTAAAACATTGCGCGAGGCCTGCTGCACTTGTGAGACTCACAGCGCACCCGTGGTTTCAGAGGGGAGCCGAGTAGAGGGAAATCATATTTCTTCATATGAACAGCAGATGGTGGTAGTAAACATTTAGAAATGTTTTGGAGCAGTAGGAACTCAGAATGTTTTCCCTGAGAAAAGCCATCACTCTCACAGGCCATAACACCAACACAGAGGTTATTTCAACTCATCTGACAACCTAATTCAGCTCAAAAGTGCCACATGCATTCCAAGCAAATTGAGTTGTTGGAACAAATTTTATTTATATACAATTGATTGACATGTTTGAATCATGTAAATTTGTAACAGTATATTTTCTTCTGGATTGTTCCTAACCCTTCCTAAATGAAAGAAGTACCTGTGCACTTAGGCTAGAGTAAGACATCCTGTTTCATTCCCTTCATTGTAAGACGCAGACAAAGCTGCCTTGGAGGAGAAAAGATGTCAGATAAAAATAATATCAAATGATCTTGGCGGGTGGAGAAAAGGTCTGTCATGTTGATGCAGCGATAACGTCGGGTTCAAACTGACAGTGGATTGAAATAACAGACTAATAAAAGGGCAGGAATCTTTCATGGAAAAATCTCGAGCTCATGTCCAGGACTGAAAACGTGGGAGGTTAGGTTCTGCCGAGTGGCCAGTTAAGTAGAAATAGCTACTACATTTTGTAAGTTTATATTTAATGATTGAAGCTCTTTTGTTACTGAACCCACATCTGCTTCTGTAAGTGGAAAAAAGGACCATCATAGGACCACCACACACCAAAGATGATTTAGGTCATGAAATCAAGGGTAAAATGGTTGGGGTGGTTAAACATGATATACACATTCTGGCTATCTACTTTGTTGGTGGACCTTTCAGATGTACAGATATTATGCAACAATATGTGTTTGGTCCACCACCTGAAAGATATTTGGTGAGCAGAGTTATATACTATAGTAGTGCTTTCCCAGTAAAAGATAGCTGGGTAGATAAATGGTGTAGAAACAAATAGGCCAAAGTTACCAACAAGTTGACTATTACGTGACTATTAGAGCTTCATTTCAAGAAATAAATATCAAAACATGGTCAGCAAGCGAAGAAAAGGATCACCTCTACTATAATGCTCAGTTCTGCATGGGCCCTCATTAAATTCTAGTACTATTTTAGAAAAAGCTAACTGATATTTTGCCCATTCTAGATTAAACACAGGCATCGTAAGCTTGTGAAAGATTTGCCATGTTCTATGTGATGCTTGTAACAGATAAATTAACATTTGTGATTGTGTTTGTGCTTAGTCTGACATGCCAGCACCTGAAGACCTCCCCAATGAGAAAGCTTGGTTAGATGTGTCTATTAGATTCTACAGTCCTATTTGGATCCTCTTCTGTTGGGTACTAATTGAATTCAACCCTATTATTTCCAACCAAAACTTGATTTTGAACAGTAGTACTGCCGTACTTGACAAATTAAATGCAAAACCAGTTCTATTACACCCATGTATTTTTAGTACACAAAAATTAAGTTAATTTTGGACAAAAGTGAACTTTGAGCTAATATTGGCTCATGAAAACATTTGATTCGGTCCAGCATTTGAGTTTGATATTTTGTCCATATCAGACAGTGTGATGTAATAAGGTTTTAATTACACAAGTTCATAATTTAGATCAGTTCAGATCAATTTTATAGTGGCCATCATTTTTAATGATATATCATGAGCTACTATGCGTAGTTCGCACAAATCTCCCCTCGCTCTTATCTTGGACGTGGCGGTGTATTGACCGGCCTATTCAGCCACTTCTATCTTGTGGCGAGTCCATAAATATCTTCTATGAGATTACTCACCAGAGTTCAACGTTTCCTGCGAAAGGCTAAATCATCAGCTTTTCATTTCTCTCTCTCTCTCTCTCTCTCTCTCTCTCTCTCTCACACACACACACACACATACACACTTTTGAATGATGCTTATGCTTCTACAGGGCCATATTTACAGTTACCTTTACAGTCTTTCCCCTTACATATGAACATACAAGCAAGCAAACTAACAAATAAAGAAATAAAATAATCTTGGAGTAGGAATGATTATGCAACAGTGTAGTAGACTACTCTACATCATCAAGCGACATTCTTTGCCATAATCCAACAACTCCTCTGAACTGATCCAGTGTTGACGCCGTTCTCTTCGTGAGCTGTGAAAACCTGTCTGAGTAAAAGACTTTACTTTGCGCAAAACTCACCAAAGAGCTTAACTTCAAAGTGACTCGCGAACGCCTGTCAACAACTGGATTATAGGTACGGAACATCATGAGTTAGTCTGGAGTCGCACCGCTCTCCATTCCTGGAACATACACAACTTGGCCGCGATTGTGCTTGAACATACACTTTCCTACTCGATGCATATTACCTTCCTGCCAAAAAAGATTAATAAAATCCTCCGGGAAGAATTATTATCAAAATTATGAAGCCAAATTCAACATTCGTCTTTTCTGAAAGGTAAAGTTACCTTCAGAAAACGCCGCACGTCAGAATGGGGGACATTCTGCTGGCGGATTAATCTTGTGGGTCCTTATTAAATGAATCCCTTATCCAATCTTATACCACTGTCCTTAGGTCAGTGTAATGAGCAATTTCATAATTCTACAAGAAAAATGACTCAGGATTACAGCCCCTGCTCAGGTGGAGGGCCAGGTTAAGTGGTTCATTTAAAGTCACATCCAGCACAGCCCAAGCCAAACGCTTTCTAAATTACTTTGAAGTTTTAATGTCAAGAGTGAATGTGAAGGAAAGACTAAAATTGAAATTAAGTAATAATTATGAAAGATTACGGTAAATACTAACCTCAAATTGGGATAATGTTGCAGTAAAGAAAAGACGTGGCTGGGAAGCCCTGTCGAAAATGGCACTGTGCTTTATTAAGCACACACTGGATAGTTCTTATAAAAACGTGTAAGATTGCAGTACATGAAGTCGGTTCCAAACATTCATTTAAAAAAAGAATGCTATGGATGAATTAACTCAATCTTGGACAGTGGCTCCACACTATAGGTACACGTTCTTTGAACTTTAAAAAGATCTTTCCAGATCATCCAAAGGAAGTTCAGTCTAAAAAAAGCAATGATGTGGTATCCAGTTAATTGTTATAATAATAAATGATAAATGTAAATTAATTTTTTTATGTCTACAGAGAGAAAACAAAACAAGAATACAAATAATATATTCATAATATAAACTACACAACAACAGGACCAGACAGACACAGAGTCATAACAAAAAGAGAAAATGTGCGACTCAAAATAACTCTTGAGTTCTGAAATAGAAGTGCATCTAAAACCTTTGGCCAATGAATTCTATAATTTGGAACACTGAAGGCCTCCTGTACAGGACAGTCTGTATTTAAGTAATATTAATAATAATTATTATCATCATCATTATTATTATTATTATTACTACTTTACATAAAATAATAAGTCAAAAACCAAAAGCCTTAGAAAAAAAGTGTTATAATTTTTTTTTTATTCTGTGAAGTCTGTAGGAAACCAAATGTGCTGAAAAAGCACTGTATAAGTAAAATTTATTGAAGTACAATAATGACTCTTTACCCCAGCTCTTCTACACAGTATTGACATAAACAGGCCATAAACTTGTCATGTCAGATGTTTTTAATATAAGTGTCATGTTGCTATTATGGGTAACTGTCATGACAGACACAATAATAATTTATGTCAAACAGCATGCTGCATAAGCTACCAGGCTGTGCATCTATCATGATAATTACCAATAATGGTAGAGTGATACTGTTATGTAAATGGAGATAATCTGTAATGACAGCATATTACATCTTCCGTTACACATTTATGACATGGTTATGTCAACGTTATGTCACAAGTAAAGCGTTACTATTACAATTTAAGCTAAATTGTAGGTAAACTGACTGATAGACTCTGAATACAAATGCACATGTCCGCTTTCTTCAGTGTAGGCCTATTGGCTAAAATAGCCTGTAATAGAAAAGAGACATTACCTCCCAAACCTACAATGAAAAACCTAAAGCTTGTCATAGCTTGAACTGCAGAAGCTGAACACATTTTAATTATTGAATTACATACATTTGCTGTGAAGTTAATTCATTAATGATTCATTTATGGTCTAAAGTGGTCTGCAGAGGTGGTCTTTTCCATTCCCAACCTCAAAGTGCTCTTCATTTGACTGGAATGTAAATAACTAAACAGTTTTCCAAGGTTCTCTGTCCTTCCGCGTTTAGGATTTTGGGTGAAGAGTTGATTTTATATACTTCTGATGTGCCTCATTGGACTCATCTTTAACTCTGTGTGAGTTTGAGGGGTGCAAGGCTTCACTGTGGGTGGATGGGTGAAGAATCATGATTCTGCAATACCCATTCACACTGTTAAATCCTGAAAATTAATCCCTCGATGCTGAGTGTTACACATTTTAATTAATCACGCCTGCCCGACCGTTTGCTTAAGCTGTCGAGACTTTAGAATAATGTCACAATGTCAAGCTTATTTATTTCTCTGACCATTTTAAGACTTCAATCAAGTGTCTCCTCAGCTGCTCTCCACAGGCGGAAGAGAGGAGGGTTTAGAGCTCCCAGCATGCCTCAGCCTGCCGTATCATACCACTGAGACAAGAAACGGCTCTGCTTTCCCATCCTGAACCCTCTGAGACTCGAGCGACTGCTTCTCGTAGAGCAAACACTCAGGAGGAATTAAGCACAGATTTACTTAAACACAAATCTGAACTGTAAACGAAGAAACAAGGCAACCTCAAAGGGCGTTTGCAGTCGCAATAGTTACGAGACCCTCAATTCAAACATTTCCCCAGAATTGTCTTTCAGGTTGCCTGCTATTTGTTCTTTATTTGGTCAAATTGGTTTTAATTCTCACGAATGGCAAAGGGGATTAGAGTAGTGTGTCTATCTTGTCGCTCCAGGTAGTGTGGATTATTGGGAAATTGAAGTTCTGCAGCAATGCAAAGAGAGTGTGCAATTTCTCTACTCTTCCCTTTCAAGAGCGCACATTGATGAGAGGTTCCAACTTCTCCCTGGTGGCTTCCCAGCAGTCACCGGAAAAGAGGAGCAAATTGAAACATTCAGAGAAACAGAAAGTCAATGTGCATGGAAAGAAATCATTGCACATGGCTGAAGCTGGTTTCTCTTAATTCCTGTAGGCCGGAGGAAAGGATTATTGCTTTCTCTCTTGAACCTTAATTAAAGTATGATGGTACATGTGCTGAATCTCAGAGATTTTGACTGTCCATTACTACCCATCAGTGTCTGATAGGGTACTTTTTCATATGGTGATGCTGTCCAATAGTATTAAGGTACAACCAAGTCCATTGGAGGTGCAGCTACATGTCCATTAAATACAGCTCTTGGAGTGAAAAACCCGAATGGCTTAACCAGTGGTGTTGCTAAGCCTGGATATCTAAGGCTATAGCCCCGTATGTTCTAAAAAATAATAATATCCAAAATAACCAGTAGTCCCAGATCTATCTTGGAGATCACAAACAACTCATTACATCTACGGATGAGAAACGCCTTCAACCTGACACTGAGTGATTAGTAAAACAATGCTTTTGTACATTTAAAGTAAAATTCTGCTTCGGATTCATATTAAACTAATATATTCTTTCTACAGTGATTGGATAATTACGTGTGCTTTATTAGCTCAGAAATGAAACTGTTCTACCTTCAGCTATGTGTTAATTTCAGAAAGCTAAGTGTGAGGGTGAGAGACAGAGAGAGAAGGAGCGATGCAGTCAGCACCTTGGTGAAGCCTATTAAAGGACATGTTCCCTGTTTCAGATCATTAGACAAGCTTTAATCCGTCAGACGCACAGTAACAGCAGTGCACTGGGGACCTTGCCTTCATGACACATCTCAGCACTCTCACTAAAGGTAGCTCTTAGGAAAGTGTTGGTAGGTCCTCTTTAAAGGAGAAAGATCTCAGGAGATCACCACTGGGATTAAACAAGTGCACCCCAGCAACAGTCTTGGAGATGCATATAAAGTAGAATGCAAAACGGACATTTGTGAATTGTTTATTTATTTAAATGAACAATGATCTTATTTTGAAGAGAAAAAAGAACTGTATCTGTAGATAAAGTCTCTTCATGAGGTTTAGGGACTGAACTGAATATTCTTTTGATTCCTAAAGCTTGCTAAGTATGATGCTTTAGGCTGAAGAGGTAATAAACTTTAAAAAAGGAAACCACAAGGTTATATGCTGCAGTGTCTTCTCACACCAAAATTATTTTATATCCTGCGGAGCTCTGGCATCGAACTCATTGTGGCGGGATCTCCCATCTGGGGCTCAGAGTCCAGCATTACTGGCCTCTCTCATAATGCATCGCTGGCATCTGCCAGTTGATGTAACAGAACTGGAATTTGTGTTCTCCTCCAAGCGATGATGATGCTGTGTTAGATGCAGCAGTTTAAAAAGATGTGGGGTAGCTTCACATATACTATATGGACAAAAGTATTGGGATGCCAGGCCATTGCAGGCTTAGGGACTATAATGACATTGCAATCAAATCCGTAGATTTTAATTTGGAGTTGGTTCCCCTTTGCAGCTATAACAGCCTCCACTCTTCTTGGAAGATTTTTCACAAGGAGTGTTTTTCAGTGGGAATTTGTGCCTGTATATTCAGTTCATCCCAAAAGTGTTGGATGGGGTTGAGGTCAGGGCGCTGGATTTGTTCAGTTCTTCCACACCAAACTCATCCAGCCATGTCTTTATGGAGCTCGCTTTGTGCACTGGAGCACAGTCATACTGGAATAGAAAAGGTTCTTCCCCAAACTGGGTCCACAAAGTTGGAAGCATGGTGTTGTCCAAAATTTCTTGGTCTGCTGAAGCATTAACATTGTTCTTCACTGGAAGTAAGGGCCTTGCCCAAACCATGAAAAACAAGTGTGTCCTAAAAATGTTTGTCCATATAATGTATTTCAAAGGAATGACGCCTAGCTGGACCCCTAAATAAAGAGTGAAACTGGACGTGACTAAACTGGGGTTAATAATCCCCCCCAAAACATGCTCTTTGGAATTTGGTTCTAATTTTCTTCACCAGAATGTCTTTCTGGACTCACAAATGAGGCATAAACGGTGCTAAAAAACTGATACAACATCTTGCCGTTGTTTCTTGGTTTTTGAGAAGGCCTTAAAGCCAGGTAAAGCCATTCTTTAGTAGGCCTTTACATGAAAGCACTGCTTCACACTCTAAAGAGGTTCCCCTGCAGGCATAAGCTGAACAAGCTCAACGAGGTTGTAGCTCGGCCTTTCCTCTTTGAAGAATGCAAGAGTCTAACCAAGCAGATTATTTCTGCTTGTAAAACCACACAGGCCTTGTTATCCAGCTCAGTAATCATTCCCCCTCACTAAACAACATGCGAGATTTTTGTGGAACTGATTAATTATGATTTTGAAAGGTCCAGGCTAACAGCATGAAGTGGATTTCTTAAGATAAACACACCATGGTTTAATATTTCTTGTGGCATGTTGAATGCAACTGATGATGCTACTTATTGTAATTTACTGTTTCTAATAATCAATAGATTCATTAAAGAGCATTCTGTGTCTTAGTTTACCGGTCAAAAATCACATGAAGGAAAAAACGTAACAGTATTAATAATATTTAAGATGCCTTGAGTTTGGTTTGGAAAATCCTAATATTGAGCATGTTCGGATGATGCAATATGGGTCAGCCAAAGATGGTAAGTTGCATCAAGGTGTGAACATGGAGATGAATGTATTTATCTGTGTATATCTGCCCTGTGCTGGTCTGAATACCTGACCCTGGTTAGGATAAGCAGTTCAGAGAATGATGGATGAATGGATGAATGAATGAATGAATGAATGGAGGAATGAATGAAGGAATTAATTAAAGTATGGATAGATGAATGAATGAATGAATAAATGAATGAACAGATTAATTAATGGACGGATGAATTAAATAATTAATGAACGAATGGATCTATGAATGAATGAATGAATGAATGAATGAACGAATTAATGCATGAATGCAATTTTTCAAACCTTTTCCAAACTACATCCAGTGTTCTAAGAACCAGCAATTTTTTCATCTGTCTTAACACTTACGGGCCTACAATTCCTAATATGGAAGTTCCCCCGTTTAGTGTTGGTGCTGGAGGTGTCAGACGTCATGCTGAGCTTTGTTTGGTGGTCCTACGTCAAGTAGAGCCAACATTTTTGCATTTAAAAATATTAATAATAATAATAATAATAATAATAATAATAATAATAATAATAATAATAATAATATTAACCACTACTGGGGTTTTAAAACTGGCAACATGCAAATGAACAAAAATTATTATTTTTTAAATTATTTTAGGTCTTAGAAAGATCTTTGAACCAGGGAGAACTTTCAAGATAGTCTCCATCCACAAATGGTTGGGGAAAGTTCACAGAGGGAGGGGGTCCAGCGAGCACGTAGGAGAACAAACACCGGTTCTAGACTGTTTTACACCATTTATATTTACTGAAATCAGAGTTTACTCATACACTCTGAGTTCTGAGGGTAAACACCGGTTCTAGACTGTTTTACACCATTTATATTTACTGAAACCAGATTTTACTCATACACTCTGAGTTCTGAGGGTAAACACTTGTTCTAGACTGTTTTACACCAGTTATATTTACTGAAATCAGAGTTTACTGATACACTCTGAGTTCTGAGGGTGAACACCGGTTCTAGAATGTTTTACACTGTTTATATTTACTGGAATCAGAGTTTACTTATACACTCTGAGTTCTGAGGGTAAACACTGGTTCTAGACTGTTTTACACCATTTATATTTACTAAAACCAGATTTTACTGATACACTCTTATTACAGTGGCACCTGTCAAGGTGTGGAATATATTAGGCAGCAAGTGAAGTTGATGTTTTGGAAGCAGGAAAATGTTTGATTGTATGGATGTGAATGACTTCGACAAGGACTAAATTGTGATGGTTAGACAACCGGATTTTTGTGAATGTTACCTTGACTAGTCTCAGCTACCTAAACACTGTTGCAGACCAAGTAAACCCCTTCAAGACCCCTTGAAATGAATGAGTTGGCTTGGCCTAGAAGTTCTCCACATCTCAATCGTTGTCTGAAGACTCCTCTTCAAGGAGCACCTTGGTGACTAACTAGGCCTCTTGCTGTTGCTTACTAATTTCTTTCGCAATACGGGGGGACCAACACAATAGAAGGCAGGCGGTTAAATGTCTGGTCAGTCTATATCTGTACATTCAGCATACTGCCATCCTCACCCATTAACTCATAATACTGGTCTTAAAGGCACAGTAACAATTGTAAGGGATGAAGAGAGGGAGAAAGCTCACTACGGATGAATTCATTTCAGCTGTTTCTGATACATAAACATCTGGAGGGCGGGGGGGGGGAGGGGGAGGGGGAGGGGTGTTCAAATGGGACCTTTTAAACAACTAATCTTTAAAAGTAGCCTTTTACAGAACAAATGGGGTTCTTTTACAGCATTGCTCCAAAGTACCCATTTTTACAGCTTCATTCTTTAAGAGGACACTGTCATTTTTGCATGGGGATTCCCCTCTTTAGGACAAAGTGAAGAGAACAAGTCGAAAAGTGTGAGGAGATGCAGCTCAGCTCTGTCCAGTTCCTGATGTTCTCTTCTGAGGAGCACAGTGCCATCTACTGTCCACTTCAAGCACATCCAGTCCAGAGGAGATGATGGGCCAGTAATAGATTGGCTGAGTGTTTCTCATGCACACACACACACACACACACACACACACACACATACACATATATATGTGTCCGTGTGACTATATATATATATATATTTTTTAAACTCATATATATATATATATATATATATATATATACACAAACACACACACAGAAATATATTGCTCCTGCTGATGCATGCTTCTGTAATGATATTAATGACACAGAGGTGTTGAAATTCAAGCAAGGTTTAGAGCTAGCTTTCTCACAGCATCTCGGCTGCACTCCGTGTGTCCCTTTGTCATTGTAAATGCATATAGCAAGGTCTTTTGCATTTTTTAACATCTGCCTGCAAAACTAACCCGGTGAAGCATCTATTTTTCAATGCTGTGGAGGCAGTTTGAGGCAATTGCTTCTCCACCTCTGACCATGCTATCTTCTCCTGAGTGTGTGATCTGCTTCTCTTCCCTCTGTCTCTCTCACTCTGTCTAGCTCTGTCTCTCTCTCTCTCTCTCTCTCTCTCTCTCTCTCTCTCTCTCTCTCTCTCTCTCTCTCTCTCTCTCTCTCTC
>JBBJLS010000006.1:4430219-4442982 GCA_037577275.1 Bryconaethiops microstoma | reverse complement strand
TCTTTCTTTCTTTCTTTCTTTCTTTCTTTCTTTCTTTCTTTCTTTCTTTCTTTCTTTCTCTCTTTCTTTTCTCTTTGACTGCTTCACCCACCCTCATGTGCATGACACACTCAAGTCAACTCTGTACTCACATTTGTAAAAAAAAAGAAAAAGCCTTCTCCAAAAAATGAAGCCGGTTTTTTGGCTTGGACTGGAGAGTTGATTTTCTCAGTTTATTTAAACTCAGAATGTTTCCTAATGGAGTCATCAGGCCCAACTCATTGGCTAATAGCTTAATTGGGTCCATCTGGAGGAGGCTGCGATGGGAGGTGGCTGCAGTGTGGAGTCGCGTGGAGGGTAATTTGTCATCCTGTATGCAGTGACTGGCGTGCTGTAGTAGGGAGAAACGCAGGCTTTGGCTCATGTCCAACCCCCCACATGCAAAACCCAGCTTTGCTCACTTCGTATTAGATTTTCTATTCACCTGAGGACCCGAGGTGCCTTTCACAGCCTGCTTCTGGGGCTTCCCTGATAATGAGCGAAGCTACAAACAGGAAGTTGCTGCAAACTGCCTTTATATTACTTTACATGGGACTTCTGTCTCTATTTATACAGCATACGCAGTAGGGCTGTACCTGTATACAATTTATTAGTCATAATCACAATATTGTTCTTTGCTATAAGCACATTAATGAGCCCTGTAACTAAACACAGTTTTGACCATATGAGCATCATGACAAATTGAAGTCTTTCATAGAAAGTATTCAACAAAAGTATATTATTTTAGTTAAACCGTGTCACATTATTGATCGACCAATGCACGTACATATCATGCAGCCTTGTTGATATATCTTTTACATCTTAGCTAGAAAATTAAGTACATACAATAGTGTTCAAGCCACACTGTGCCACACTATGTCTACTACACTAGCCAATATATTGTGTTGAACATTATCTTGAATGATGAGGAATGGAGTCATTTCTGAAAGCTCTACTGTAGCTCCTAATGTGCAGCCTGCTACATTAGCCATGGTAGCTAGCGTGCTGCAGATAATGTGTTTAAATTACGTGTGGAATCTATACTGCATTAGCTGTGCGGGCAAGTAGTGAAGCATGCAGGACATTAACTGATCAGGTAGCTGGTTAAATGTGCTGCATTGGCTTCCAAGGGTCACTAGTGCGTACTATGCTACATTAGCCATTCAGGCAGCTAGTCAGATGTGCACTACATTAGCCATGCTGGTAGCTAGGGAAGCGTGGACTTCATCTCAGGTAGCTGAGGATATATACACTGTATTAGCTACTCTAGTAGTGTGTACCACATTAAATTGGTTGCTATATTATAATAACAACATGATGTTTGAAGACATTTCCATGATGCAAAAATTGTATCATATTTCAGTTATTTTGAGGTTTGCAAATAAGTAAAAGGGGACAAAATTTTAGAGCTTGTTTTTAAGATGACTGTGAAAGACTAGTGAGTACAATAATACATTAATGAATTATAATTAAAATGTAAACATTTCCAAGTCAAGTTTAATTATATGTTTACGTTTACAGCATTTAGCAGGAGCGTCGTACATTAGTGCATTACAAAGGTCATTCAATGTGCTTTACAGGAATGGAATAGAAATATTAAACATAAAAGTAGAATATAAATAAAGGAATACATATAAAATCAATGAAAGAATATTAAAAGTGCAATGGAAGTGAGGATATTTTAAAAATCATTTAAAAAGGAACAGGAAAAAATCCCAATAAATCTAAATAATATAGTTAAATGGTGTCATAATGGGCTCACAAGCAATCAGCTATTTTTTTTACTAACTAATTCTATGTCATCTCATTATGACATCATCTCATTCTATTGCCCAGTAATTGTGTGACTGTTCCAAACATTGAAGTGGGTGCGGAGGCAAAAACAGTGATAGTGTGTTGAGCTGAAGCTTAATCTCCGCCAAATAAAAGAACATAATAACAGCGCTGTTCACCAAAAGTTGTGATTGTAAAATAATGTCTCTAATTTGCCCACAAAGCTGTAAATATTCAAGTAAGAAAAAAACACAGTTGTGGATTGTCAGATTAACTTCATTTATTTATTAATTTCTTTTTTAACCTGTTGTGTCCGGCATCTTAGCAAGCAGAATGTGAAGCTGGGTACCTTGATGTGCCAGACACCTTTGGATCCGGCAGCCCCATCAGAGGCTGGGGGACCCCAGCCCCACACCCCAGGAGGGCCAAGCGCCAGCCCCGAGAGGCAGAGGGGGAGGCCCCAGACACGGGCCCATGCGACCGTGGGTCAAGGGCCCAGGTGGCCCATGGCGACAGTGCACCCGGCCCCACCAGGAGCAGGCCCCGCAGGCGCAAACGGAGTGCAGAATCCCACGGGCCCTATGGGGTGAACTTTATCATCAGAGGCCGTGATGTCTGTGGCTGTTTCGCCTGATGCCTTTTTTTGTTTGAGGCCTTTCGCTTCATGTACAAGAGCTGAGACATGGAGCTGTCTAATGTGTTGTCTGATGTCTGAATCTTGACATTCTGGTCTGAGGATGTCTTAAAACATAAAGCCAGACGAGGGCCGCTGTTGTGCCGTGTGAAATACTTTTCAGTACGCTTGGAAAACGATGTCACGACCTGACATGAACAGATACATCCCTTAGGGTTTGGACGTCATTTCCCAAATATAATAGGCTTGAACCAGGTTCAGTTATGTACAGACTCTTATCGTTATAGTCACTAGGTGGTAATTTGGCCTCTAGGTGGTAATGATGCCACTATCCTGGTTTCATTTGACACATTGGTAGAAGACTGGCTCAGCTCAGTACTGGATATAATTTTTTAGACCTCGGGTCAGATTTGGATGCAACAATGTGGTTCAGACCGAAAGTTTAGACTCAAGTAATACTCTAAAGCTTACCCTGGAGTATGTTCAACCAATGCATCTCAACAGTCGAGTTTTAGTTCAATCTCATGTGTAATACAGATGGAATTTGTGTCACAGGACCCAACTTGTTTAAAAGTCCAATTTTGTTCCTGAGTGGGAAAATTTGTGTCTTGCTATGGTTTGCATGCTTAAAAATGAACAAAGTTTTCTAAACTAGTTGTAAAAGAGATTTTAACTATCACTTGAGGGTGTTACAGCAGTTATTTGGTTAGCCAGCAATGGGCACAGACCTAATTGTGCAGTTCAAGTAATTACTGTTGTTATTATTCACAGAAAACTGGTCTAAATCTGCCACATTAGTTCTCTATGAAGACTTTTGAAGCCCACAACATCCACAGAAAAGTGTATCATGATATCAGATTGCCCAGCTCTACTTGAGCAGCTGGTACAATGAATACGGCATTGACTGTAGATCTGTGACAGGTAGCAGACAGTGTGCTACAGAGGAGACAAGAGATAAACATGGATTATGAGTGCTACTATGCTGCCAATTTATATTGCCTGATAAAGTGGAAGTATCTGGTAAAAAAAATGGATGTATCTTGCAAAAAGAAACTGAATCTGCAGATTAGAAATGTTTGTACAGGCCTGTACATCTTAAATAAGACACAGGGATGTGTTTGGTGTGTGTTTTTCATGAGATTGAGCTTGTGCTAGATTCTGTTTGACCTGTATTTTGCATTTGCAGCATGTGTAACAACAACCACTCATGCTTCACAACCACAGTTTACATAAAAAACATTTGTTAGCATATTGTCTATTTGTGCCTATTGCTATTTATGTCTCTCTCTCTCTCTCTCTCTCTCTCTCTCTCTCTCTCTCTCTCTCTCTGTCATAAAGTTCTGTACAAAAGTCTCAAGCCACCCGTTTCTATACGTTTTGCTGCCAGAAAGACAGACTTTCTTGTATTTTTAATGTGGTCTTGAGGAACAGTATTCCAGGCTTCCTGAATGTCTTTCAAAGACTCTAATTTCCAGTCCAGTCCCTAAACCTGACCAATTTCAGAGGAATTTTTTGAACCAGTGAAGAAGCAGGTGCAGAGGTGATGATCAGATGATCAGGCGGTGATCAGTATACTGGTGGTGCTGAATGCTAAGTGGTTGGAACTCCTTTATCTAGGCTCCTTGTATCTCAAGGCACTTTGCAGCATCACAGCAAAATTGAATCTCCAACAAGGTGATTCAAAAGAAAATGTAAAGAACAGAAACTCCAACAAGGTGATTCAAAAGAAAATGTAAAGAACAGAATCTCCAACAAGGTGATTCAAAAGAAAATGTAAAGAAGGGAGGGATGGCTCAAGATTTCATTGCAGCACTTGACACTGTCAACCATGATGTTTTGCTGAAACACTCGAGTGCGAGGTTGGTTTCCTTTGTGTGCTAAAGTGTCTTGAATCTTATCCCAAGTGTAGAACCATGTCAGTAAATGTACATGACTTCTCTCGCTTAGTGCCCATCAAATATGGTGTATCACAAGGTTCTATCTTGGCAACCTTTTTGTTTGTGCCTTATCTGCTCCCTGTTGGTTAATTTTTCTGAAACATTGTGTCACTTATCATTGTTACACTGACAAAACCCATCTTTATGTCCCAATGAACTCTGGATCCGATTCTGTTTCTTCTGTAAAGGACCTGATGGACTGACTTGGTGATTCTTCCTGCTAAAAACTTCCTTCAGTTAAATGAAAAGAAAACTGAGGTCATTATTTTTGCCCTACAGCATCTGTTCATTCAAATGTCGAGAACCTTGGCATCATCCTCAAGTAGTCTGAGTTTTGAAAAACAAATTTCTGCTGTTGTTAAAGCCAGTTGTTAACTTAGGTCAATTGCTAAGCTGAAGTTTTCGGTCTCCCAGAAGGACCTAGAAAGTGCAGCAGCAAGACTCATAACTGGTACGAGGAAAAAGAACCACATTTCTACAGTGATGGTCTCACTCCAATGGTAAGACTTAGAATAGACTTGAACATTTTGTTTTTAAAGCTTTGCATGGGGATGCAATATATATGTGCCCTCCTTCACCTCTACTCTGCATCAAAAACTGTTGCAGTAAACTGCTTCTCGTAGTTCCAAGATCACGAACAAAGTCGACAGGGCTTTCTCTACTGCAGCCCCCAGGCTTTGGAATTGTGTGCCTCGTGATAACAGGTCCATTGACATTTTAAATCTCATTTAAAGACTTATTTGTTTTCTGTTGGCTTGGAGTGTAGGTAATGGATTGTAGTGTATCTTGTTTTCTTTGTAGCTTTTTACTTTGTACAGCACTTTGTGGTAACTTCTTTTGTTTAAAAGTCTGTTTTATGAATAGACATGAATTGATTAAACACACAATGTGTGTGTGTGTGTATATATATATATATATATGTATATGTATATATGTGTGTGTGTGTGTATATATATACCCAAATTAGATTTTTCACGTGTTTGTTTACAAGTTTAAAAATAATGTTTTTATTGTCCTCCTTGAACCTTTAACTGCATTGTGCTTTGCCAACTTTTCATACAGGCTTGCTATTAGGTTGCTGGTAACACTTACATACAAACATTTATAGTCCTATACGAAAGTTTAAACGCCGCTGGTCAAACGGCATGCTTTGTTACTTAAATGTGGCATTTTCTGTAAATTTTCTGAGCAAAACATTATACAACATAAAATGTGCCATAACTTTAATGCAGGCCACTTTTTTGACATCTATATTTTAAATTAAAAACATTAAACAGTAAACATTGCCCCTTATAGAGGAGAGGCCACCCTTTGAACTTGAGTGAGCACAGCTGCTTCTCGGGTGAGAGTTGATGATAATGTGTGCACTTATGTTCAGCGTTGTCTAATTGCCTGCTTTTGCCGCGAGCCGTTCACAGTTTTTGGTTCAGTTTCAGCTTTCCCCCCCTCGTTCTTTAACATCTGAGCTATAAATGGGACTTAAAGTTTAGACAGATTCAGGAAAGAACCTCAGTAATGTTGTAATAACTTGAATCAACTGGAAGTCACTATGCAACAGACACGTTAAATAATTAAAAGTATTGCAATCATCACTGGTACCAACCTTCTGTAATTAACTTCCATAATTATACCTTCACCTACATCCACTGGTGCTTCGAATTCCTACCAAACAAAAAATAATAAATTTGGCATCATCAAGTTACAGATCAAAATAGAAGGAATTCAAGTCTTTATTAATACATATTCACCTTCTGCACTTCATTGCATTAGTTCATATTTTATTAGGAATTTAGGTAAATCTTCACAATTGTGTCATTTTTCAATTCGTAAACCCCTTTCTTGTTTTTTAAATAGATTATACGTAGTTCTATTTTAAACACACTAACCGCACCATTATGGGATTATTTTTTTTTTTTTTTACTTTGTTTCCCAGTCAGTCTTCAGATCTGTGCATATGAAGAGGCAACCTGTCAGACTCTTCGGCCTCCAAAAGGCTTTCTTTTTTACGTTGCATTTATTTCTTTTTTTGTTTGTTTGTTTACTCATTTACTTTGGGGTGAATATTTCTCTGCTGACCTCGGTTTGCGAGTGCTGACTGTGTAGCAGTATCTCAGGCCAGCGAAGCAGTTTCAGACTATTTTATCAGAGTGCAGGAATAAGGCAGGTTGCCCTAGAGAAGCTCCTTCCCTTGCATTGGAGGATAAAGCAGTCATTACAGGCAGTCAGCTCCGCTCAGCGGCGCCGCGACCTCAAAGTGTTTGCGCTGACACACAGGCCGATCAAAGTGGGGCGAAATATCCCTCTACTAGAGCATGCCTTTGAACTGTCGTCGTCTCCTCTCGCTTTGTCGAGATGTGACAGTTTACTTTCCTGGTGTTTCTTTTACCACACACACACGCACGCACGCACGCGTGCCTGTTTTCACCTCCAGTTCACCGGTCTTGTAAGACTGCAGAGAGTTTGTTTGTTTGTTTGTTCGTTTGTTTGTCATGCTGGGGAAACTAAAATAAAACAGCCCTTGTGTAACATCAGTAGCAACATAACAGAGAGTTTAGAGTGTTTCACTAGTGACTGACACCATGTATGCAAAAATCTGATGGTTCCTTGCCAGTTCCTTATTAAAATAGGTCTCATATTACATGTGTCAAAGACATAGACAAAGTAAACTGTACTGTGATCTCAGCTAAATGTGTAATTTAGGGCACAATTGTGATTCTTGGCTTTTCCTTCTTGACCAAACCACTTCACTCATAGACCAAGTAATTGGGGAAAAATGCAAAAACAGTGTAATATACAGAGATGGATCCATAATATAACTAACTAAAACATCAGCAAACTCTGAATCAGTGGTCCATTGGCTGCTATTATTAGTATTTCAAGCTTCTTTTCTGAGGACAGGGAAAAGTACTGAAATGATCACCCATGTGAATGAAGTCATACTACCTGAATGTTTCAGATGTTTCAGGTAGAGATGGGTGAAAAAGTAGGTATAAAAAGTTTATTACTTATATTACAATACCCAAAATCAATTTCTACCCATTTAGAAGTCCTCCAGTTGAGCACTTGCATGCATTTTAAATGTTGAGATTGTTGAAGTTTAGTTCAGTGGAAATGCTTTACACATGTATGATTTTTGAACACCCGACACAAGCCAACTGGATTTTTGTCTTTGCAGGTGATTCAACATTCATAGTCAACATTTGTAGTGTTTAATAGTTTTTTCATTTTTATTCTGGCAGTGGTATGATTTTTATTTTTATGTAAAGGAAGCTGAAGTTGCTCTGTTAGCTTTGCTTCATGTGTTTGTGGAGAAACATGATTTGTTTTCATAGCAAACTTTTCACCCCTCATTGCTCACTAGCAGCTCACACATAGGCACAACATTTCACAGAGAGTCAAGTGCTCTTAGGTGACTTGATTATATTCATTAGACTTATCTAATCCATTCCACCAGTGAGCTGGCTTGTAGGGGGCCTGCAGGATTAGGTTCTGGAAACATGGGTGGCTTTTCTGTAGCATTTCTCCTCAGAACCCTTTTGGAAGATTTATTTTTAAGTCTGTAGATATCAGTCATTTTTGTGCATAAATGGTTCATGATGTGGGGGTTTAAGTTTCCAGAAGAAAGGTGAAAAAAAACTGTCAGGCCACTGTTAAATCAAATTTCAAGCAAATGATTGCAGCCTGTTGGGTATATAGTCTATACAGTGATCTCTTGATGTGCTTGTCTTTGTATTGGTGCTAAGCAGTGTGAAGGACTCGAGGTGAAGGACCCAAATGTGATTTTGTTATTGAGGGTGTATTCACACTGAGCGATCTATATGGTGCCCAAGCACATTTGACCCCAAAGTCCAGTTTCTTTAACTACTGTGATCACTCTTTAAGCGAGGAGATGGGACCGGGCATGGTTCAGTTGGACTTAAATACGACTGTCCCATGGCATGGCAACAAAGAAATTACATTGGTCTATGGTAGAGGTGCAGTAATTCTTAGAAATTTGGGCACACAGAAGAATCCAAGAATAAGTTTCAAGACACCTGAAGATCATTGTTCAGTTCATTGGACCGAAAGGATAAAGCAGTGAGTACCCTGGTCCAGCAAGTCCAGTGGTGAGGGGGCAAAGTCGTATGAGTAGACCCTGAGACAGAATGGAAATTACATCTGGTCTCTTGTTTTTGACATGCAGAGAGCAATAGAGTTAGTCATCAAAACCTCGGCTGTAAAAAAGGAACAGCTAGAGTAGCTTTTACTGGGGAGCTCTGCTGGCGGACAGAGCTTTTTTTCTGCTTGGCACGCCTTTGGAAGTTGCATGTGAAGTCTAAATACTGTGCTCCTGTCAAAACAAAAGCGGGACATTTGCTGAAAATGTAATATAGCCATGAAATGCTAATTCGCTATGCTACATGGTCTGCGAATAATGTGACCCAGAACTAAGAGTGACTGTGAAGTCTGTTTTAATGTCCCCCCAGGGAAATAATCCATGAATTCACAATGTTGTGTGATCAAACTCACACGCTGAGGTCGTAGCCCATGAAACCAGACGCATTAATTTGGTGAGAACTGACTGGTCCTGTTTCCTTTTTGCTTCTCTCGTGTGTCAAAACCTTCACACACAATTTGTGCAAATGCTGTGTTCAAACATCATTTCATTATTCAGCAAATGAGCCACTGAGTCAGTTTCATCATCCAAAAGATGACCCGCTGTCGGAGAGATCCCTAAAGCGCCCCAAGCCTTAAAACAATACGGGTGGGGGAAAAAAGAGCATTGCTAATGGCGCGTGGCCTAGCTGGCTCAGCTTGGTGGAAGTATAGGCCCAGTTGTTTGAAAGGAAGAGTGATGCTGGTGCAATGCAAACTGCAGCAAGAGCAGGCTTCCGTGTTTACCTTATCAACGGGTGGGCCAGCCATCTGAACACAGATGTGCTCTGATTAAGAGGATGGGGAGGATGACAGAACTGCATTAGCGTGATGTATGTGTTGTTAGCCAGCGTGCTGCTAATTCCAATTTTAGCACCTGATTCTCACATGCAGTCACACCTGAGTGCGTCCTAAGATTTAGTGCTCGTGTCACTGCTTTTGATGGCTTCAAGGAGTCATTTTTCCCCCCAAGTTCTGATTTATTTGTTCGACGTCCAGTAATGAATTACGTTTCTCGGTCAGGCCCAAGCTAAAAAGTTAAATTACCATCATTTGTGCTACTCTGTGTTTCTTTTTTTGCTTTTTTTTGGTATTTTTTCGAAGCCAGAGTGGTGTTGGAGGAGCCGTGCCTCAGGAGGCTCGCCGCACGAACATGCGGACACACAATAGTGAAGGGAGAGATTTATCTTCATTTCACTGACGATGCACTCAGTGCACATAATCTCCTGTAGCCGTGTTGACTTGAATATGATATGAATTACAGCGCTGATACCTGATTAAAGCACCCCATGGCACTTCGTTTGAATAGCAGCGTCAACGTAGCTCGACACGAAAAAAGCAATTTGTTATTTTGAGGAGCTTGTTTGCTTTATCAGATCAGTGGAGAACTATGCTTATTGTGATGTATAGACCTACCGAGACGCAGGGTTAAAACTCCTTAGGCAGGTCCATGCTGGCAGACAGGTTACTTTTCCTCTTTTTAGTGCCAACTTAAATATTAATGACGACAAATCATAATAATATTGGCTGATATCATTTTTAGTTTTATTCAGGAATGACCAGTTGGTTGTTAATAATGATCATCGTCAATTCTCCACTAAAATAATTGAAACAAAGTCTTAAATAAATCACTTTATAATGTGCTGAGGAGGAGCTTCTTAGTAAATCTTATCCATTCTCTTTGTCAATTAGCTCTTAGTGTTCTACTCATGGTAAATGTTTTGTTATGTTTTGGCGCATTTTGCTTGGTTTGGTTATTTTATATGTGTGCATGATGATACACTGATGAAAATCAGTGGGATACAATTCCATATTCTCATGATAATATTTAGAAAAATTTACCATAATGCTTGCCTGAGGATTTTGTCTAAAAAAATGAAAGACTAAATTAACTTGTATCTTTGCAATAAATAGTCTGAATTCACTGAAGGAATTGTATGAATAAAATTCTAACCCAATACACTATAGAAACAGTGAAGTGAATTCTACTATGGTAGAAAAACAGTCTGTGATGGCAGGAAGCAGTGGGTCGAGTTTAGCACAGGTTTGTCCCGGGTCACCGTTGCAGGATGTGATCACGACTGTTACAGACAGAACAAAGCTTTGACATTGACACTCTCAGCTGCTGCTGCTGTTGCCCCCCAGCCTCCCCCCTGAAGCAGGCGGTCTGGAGAGACAGGCACTGTTTGTGTACCTGTATGTGTGTGTGTTTGAATTAAATCAGATGCTGTCGCCACATTGACGCGACACACGAACAAAGGTGTCGTGGTTCAAGGTTTGTGATAAAGGCGCACCTGTCTGGACCTGGTGTTCTGTTTGATGAGCTGGAGCATAGGTGTGTGTGCTTGTGTTTTGTATATTTGTGTGTGTGTGTGTGTGTGTGTGTATATATATATATATATGATATGCTGCTCTTCCTCATTTTTATTACAAGAAAGCATTAGAAATACTTTAAACAAGATAAGAGTGGTTTTGAAGTGTAATGTAACAATATACACTGTAAGTGCAATTTAATTGATGTTTGTGTAGGAGTTTCATCAAAATAACCCCCATTTTCCTTTATCACAGCAGCACAGATTTCCTGCATCCTTTCCAGCAGGTTTTGGAAATAACCTGTGTCCAAACCCTCCCAGCACCTTTACAAGCTTGAAAACAGTTCTGTCTTATCTGCTGGATGAACTCCAATGCTTGTCACATGCCGCTCAGTGGGAGAAAGATCTGGAGACATAACCCTCAAAACCTTTTGTTTTTCTTTGGACTGGATATAATTTTGGCACACGTTTAAAAAATGCTTGGTATCGTTAATGTGTAGAGTTCACATTTCCATCCACATCAAACCCAAAAATGAGGTTTGTGATAAGAAAGCATTAAATTATTGCAAACCAGAGGTAAAGCAACTCGAACCGTATTTGAAAAAGCTGAATATCTCCATACTTTTGATAGGCAGTCTGTCTCCCAACACACAGTCTTTTAAATTTCGACTGATTTTTTGAGAAGGCTCATATTGTAGTAAGTGTGCTTGTGCTGGTAATATAGCCTGTGTGAGTGGTCCTGTAGTGATGATTCACGGCCCCCTGAAGTGCCCCCTCTCCCCTTTGCCTGGCTCTAAGTGTGCAGGGTGTGGAACTGCAGGGCGAGCTTGCTGAGGCTAGAAGTCATACTAGATTAATTAAGAAGGAGCCTGCTGACTTTCAAGTGGATCTGGCTAAATTAACCTCACATCTCAGTCCCAAAGTCTGCTCCATTCCCGCTTTGATTGCGACTCTCACTGCCGTGTCTCAAATGAGCCTTACTTGCCTCCTCACAGTTGGATGTCGCCTATTCTTCAAATCAAAGAATTGGAGGGCTTTTTCTGAACTCCATCAGATTACAGAGAGTAATCATAACAAAATAAATTCCGGTGATATTCACAGTTCTTTGTGGAAGTGCTAATGGCGTGCAGGTGTAGTGCTTATAATAAGTGGTTGATTTCTTATTTACTTTCAGGCATTTACAATTCACATCCTTTACTCTGATGAAACTCATCAATAATAAAGGTTTCCATAGTGACGTGAATGTATGTACATTTACATTTATAAATTTTGTACATTTATAAATGTAAATGTACATCCAACAATATGGGCAGCATGGGGCGTCTTTAACACAGTAATAGATACACAATAGAAATCTCCAATTCCACATACTGATCCATTTTATTATGACCAGGGTGAAAATGCACACATGCACACCAGCTGCTCTGGGGACTGATGAGTTAAAGGCAGCAGAAAAAGACAGTGAATGGATCACTATTCAGATGTTAGGTGAGAAAGGCCTAATGTGCATTGTCCCTGTAAATCTACCCAGAGCAAAATAGACCAAGCACTGGGATGCAAGTGAGTTCCTCAGATTTATTGGGCAGAAGTTGTACCTCTTCTGGGCTCTCAGCATCTCCAGATGTCAGGGCGCATTATGCTGACTGTCAGCATCAGTCCAACAGCAGCGGAGGAGGGACAAGAGGCGGCTGTAAACATGGACTTGCTCTTAGCCGTGTGGCTGCAGAAGCAAATGCTTTGCTCTAAACTGTCTGAAACTACAGGCTGAGGGGAAAGTACTCTGGCTGGATGCAAATGTCACCACTGAATAAGGTGTGTCAAAAAAAAATGCAGTGCATGCTTTTCCCGTTTGACAAGAGGACTGAAGGGAAATGGTGCGTGCCATTTAGGGCCTGTGCTTTCCAGACAGGTGTATCACTAGAAATATATATATATATATATATATATGTATGTAT
>JBBJLS010000006.1:4409438-4426512 GCA_037577275.1 Bryconaethiops microstoma | reverse complement strand
TTATTATTATTATTATTTATATAATAAAACAACAATAATAATAATAATAAGAATTATGATTATTATTATTATTATTATTATTATTATTATTATTATTATTATTATTATGTTTTCTACTTTTATCGATCCACTTGTCAGGAAAGCTGGAGTGGAAGAAAAAAAAATTATTATATAGTTCTATTAGTCCAGTTGTCAGGAGGGATTGTTTTAAGATGGATGAAAAAGAAAGTTTTAAATGAAGTTGATGGGATATTTTGGACATAAGGGAATATATCCACCTCTTTTGCAAGTTTTTAGAACATAAGAGTGGTTCAGGCTCCTCTGTGAGGGATCTTCAGCTTGCTCCGGTTATCTGAACTGCACTCATAGCTGTCAGACAGAGAGAAGCTCCGGGGAGAAACTGGACTGGTCCTGGGTCAGGGGCTTTCTGCTGTAATGATGAACCCTTCTATGTGTGATATTGGGATCTTTGGAAGGAGAAGCTGTGCTACCTTCTCCTGATTTCTGCTCGCATTGCTTGGGGTGATGCAACAAGATAGCAAAGCCAGTCTGGACTCGTGTCTGACTGCTTGGAGGTTTATTATCAGTTGTGTCTGCTCCTGGCTAAGGCTTCGTGTTTGAAGGTATAGGAGGTGGAAAGGCCTTCCACATGGTACACTGGATGTTCTGCCACCTAAATCTGTTAAAAACATGTTTGTTAAACATTTTAAACCAAATTTGCCATATTTAGACACATCAAGAAGAGCATGGTCATACATTTTGGTCAGTGACTTGGTATGACCAGTGACCAAAACGTTTAAAATTTGATTAATTACTTAAAATGTAGCTGTCAATCTGTAATTTATTTTTCATTTACATCCCTTCATTTGATAACTTTGAAATAAGCAAATCAGAGTAGCAATATGGCCTACGCATAATACTATGTTTGAGTTAAGTTAATTGACTGTGTAGTCATAAGCCATTTCCTATGGGATCAATAAAGTTTTTTGATTCTGATTCTCATTTGTAGACCTATAACTTTTTTTCTCATTTTCTTTGTGTACATGCTTACACAGAGTAATAGGACTTTTACTGTTGGTGACATTGGTGAGGTCACATTTCCACTGCTGGTCAGTCTGAAACAAAGTGATTCTGAAAATGGATGGCCCTGTTAAAGCCTTATTCTTATTCTTTTCATGTACATGGATTAAGCTTAGACTTGGATGAAACTCCAATGTTAATTGTTGTTCATTATGAAATCCTAGTTTCTCTCAGGGCCAGTTTCCTGGACATGAATTGGACCTAGACCTGAACTAAACTGTACTGACAATGGTGATTCGGTATTAAAAATCCCATTTAGGCCAAGCCTAGTCTGAAACCCAATGGGCCAGTTTACATGGATTCCATGAATTAAGAATAGACTTTGATTGAACTGCACTAACAATGGTGATTCCCCATTGAAATCCCATTTAAAATAGTGAATCATTGTTTTAAATGGGATTTTAAATGGTGAATCACCATTGTTAGTACAGTTTAGCTCAAAGCTTTGCTTAATAATGTCCAGGCCCATGCTGGTAACCATTTAAAATCCCATTCTGTCCAGACTAAGCTAAATATCAATGAGCCAATTTCCTGGACATGAATTAAGTCTAGTCTTGGACTGAACTACAGTGACACTTGTCAATTTCATTTACATTTATGGCATTTAGCAGACGCTTTTATCTAAAGCGACTTCCTTTCCCTGACTACAGGGGGCAGTCTCCCTGGAGCAACTTGGGGTTAAGGGTCTTGCACATGAACACAGTGGTGGTGCTGAAGGTAGGATTCAAACCCAAGACCTCTTAATCCCTAATGGTTAAGACCACACTTGGACTACATTGTGGGGCCCGTGGTGAACCTCCAATAAAAATGATTTCTGTCAAGGATTAGTTTTAATCTGGGTCTGTAAAACTAACACTAAGCATGTGTGTAGGAGTCTCAGCCTGTGCCCTGAATGTGGCATGTGTGTTACCTGTAGGCACGCTGTGACTCATCTCACACCCACTGCTTTTGTCTCTCAGTCTCTTCACACACAGGAATTACAGTCAATCTGATCCAGAGAGAGAGAGAGAAAAAAAACCCACAAACTCTATCATATACCCGTACAGCAGCGTCTGCCTGTGTCTGTCAAACAGCTGAGGGGGGACCACAATCTGGAGGCTTATGAAGATGTTCCTGTGACAGACGCACGTCGCTGAAATATGTTTCAGAAAAACATCGCCAGGAGCGACACAACAATAATTACGATGGTGGGGAGGGACTGGAGCCGAGCGGCCGGGAGATAATAAGTCTGCCTAATGTCTGCTCAATGCAATTAATCAGAGGAATTACCCAGAGTGCACTGCCTTTATTCACACTTATCTCCTCGCGCTGATGAGGTCCCCTCTCGATCCAGTGTGCGGAAGCTTTAGCCAGATCGTTTCTCGACGCATGCTGCAGACAGAGAGGCTAACCAATAGCCCCGTCCCCGCAGCCTCTCAGGACACAGCGATAGCCCAGCCGTCATGATGCTTGCGGTTTATGGACACAGAGGAATACCTCCTCCAAAAGGGCCAATAGTGGATGAAGGATAATAGGCCCTAGTTAGCATTATGCAAATGAATTGTGCTCGGTGGTTCCCGGTGGGCCTCACCCTAGCACTGTCATCGAATAGACTAAGCAGTGGGTTTCCTTTAGTGTTTTGGTTGATACATGGTGAAAATGGCATAAATAAAGTGGAGCTGAAACTTTATGAGCACTTTCACTGATGGCTGCCCAGTTTGAGATGTTTCCTGAAGCAGTGAACGAATTCTTTGGACCAGCATCATTCCAACCCTGCAGACAGCAGTGATTTCCAAGGTCACAAAAATTCGAATACAGGGAATATAAGTTAACTCTTAGAATGTGAGCAGCATGGATCCCTGTAGAAGTGCAACAAATGGTGAATCGTCATCATACAGCAAAACAGCACCTTATATAAAAGTTCCCCTGGTTTGTGTTCATGCTCGACGTGTCGGGCGTCATGCTGAGCTTTGTTTGGGGTTCCTGTGTCACGTAGAACCAAAGTTATTGTAAATAAAAAAACCTGCCCATAAAAAAACAAAATGAACAAATTGTTTCTAAAACCTAAAATAAAAGCAAACAGAAAAACACAAGATCTTTGAAACCGGGAGAACTCTCAGGATAGTCTCCGCCCACAAGTGGGGTGGGAAATCCCGCAGAGGGAGGGGCTCCGGAGAGCGCCCAAGTGGCGGCGTGCCGAGAGAAAGAATGGCGAGCGTGTAGAAGAACACAGAATCACGTTTGGTGTCCAACATGGATTTGAATGAATGTACTTACATCCAATAAATCGCACTAATACATCTCGTTTTCAGCCATATTTTATTGAATGAAATACATCGTTAAGTCCAGTTTTTTGAGTCCCTCGTGGGTAATCCTGTTAAGTCCTGAAAACAAAAAGCAAGGCCAACGATTATATTGTTCTTAAAATTATAACAATAGCAACATAAATAATAGTAATAATAATAATAATAAATTATTTGCTCTTTTTATCTTTGCACTCTCTCTACTTATTGCTCTTCCCTCAGTCTCAGTATTCACTCTATTGGCTGTTGTTCTGTTGTTAGACTTCGGATGGCGTGGGGCAATTAGGCTCATAAATAGTAGCAAGCTTTTTTTTATCAATGCTGTAATCATTATTTGAGCAGATTCATTCATTGTTGTGTACTTTTTCAGGCACGGCGCCTTTATTTCTTTATTTATTCCCCTCATTGTGAGGACGCTGCAAGCAGTAGTGATTGTATTGTGGAGCAATCACACCCCCATTTAATGATAATGGATGGAGCGGCGTCGGAATTCAGAAAGATCGGAATGGAACGGCGCCTCAGTCAGGGATTCAGATCACAACATCTCAGAGGTGCTCCATAATAGGAAGTAAAAGAATGTCTTTGCGCTTCAGCTGTTGTGAATTCATTCCGCTTTTGTGTGGCATCGGCCACCGCGCTCATTGTTACGCTCCTCTGTGAAAGAATTGGATTTTTTTGCCTCTCATCCCTTTTACTCCCCTCTCTCTCATTCACTCTTCGCGGGTAGGCGACTTCACAGTCTCCCAGTGGGAGCCTTAATTAGTATATGTAGGAGTGATATGCTCACAAAAGACTTGAGATGAACATCTTATTGCATTATTTGAATAGTAATAAAATAAAGTTAAATAAAGAGACGTGGTGGGGTCTAAAGGACCCTTTAGGGCCTGCTGGTAGTCTTCTAGTTCTTACCCATTGGAGTGCCTCTGTTTCTCTGATGAAGGGTAGTTGAGTCATCAGTGTTAATGTAAGACCTGGTGCTGGGGGTAATAGCTTGATCAGGCTTGAGTCCTCTGGCCTTGTCGGTGCTAACCTGCTGCAAGTCGTTCACGCAGCAAATTTCCTCTCCTCTGATGTTTGCTGACAGCGAATTTAAACTGGCTGCTTATGCATGCATTACCACTCATAAAAGACATGCGCTTAGCATTGCGAGAGTGCTTTTTCCCTTTAAAAATGGCAGCGTGGCCTTTACTTTCTGGTCCCGCACTTGTTCAATCATGCTAACAAAGTTAACACGAGTTATAATGGCCAGGCCCCCACAATGGGGAAAGGTCACCGATTTAATAGCTTTTTTTTTTTTCTCCTTTTCACAATAATCGTTTCAGAGTTGCTCGTTCCGGGGCGATGAAAGTAGATGTGCGTACGTGTGTGTGTGGGGGTGTGTGTGTATGTGTGTGTGTGTGTGTGTGTGTGTGTGTGACTGAAATTAACCTGTACAGTTCCGTCTGAATAAGTTTTGCGTCATTAGCTGTGGCCTCTGTCCTTCACACCTCATGAAAATCTCAATGATATCAATGACCAAGCTGTAGCCTCAGGTCACGTCTCAGAGACAGGGGTCCAGTACTCTGGCTGCTCCGCTTCCTCTAGCCTCTCTGATACCTTATAGCTAAAGCATGGTTAACAGTTACAGCTGCTCGATATGGACAAATGATCAGTATTGCGATTTTTCTGCTGCATATTGCAGTTGTGATGCCTCTCAAGATGTTTGCTATCATGTGTAAGATTGTGAAATGTTCTTATTGGGTGTTAAACATTGTGTGCAATATCTCATTTGCAGCTGTCTTACAACGTGCAATGTCATGTGACGGTTTCTGAATGGGTGTGGAATCATTTCATTATGTGCAGTGTCTTAACATGCAGTAGTCTTCATGTGCAGTATCACTACTTATGCCAATATTACATTTTAATATTAATATTATTACTGATTCTCTACTAAGTGCAATAACTTACTCCAAACAACCCTTTCTGTATTTCTGTATATAGTATAGTGTATTTTCATATTGAGATTTTTTTCTAAAATTTTTTTTATTTAGATTTTATGTAGACTTGATCTATTATATTGTTCTTGTCTCTTGTGGTGTCTGCAGTCATTACATAAGCAATTTCCTCCGGGATCAATAAAGTTTTCTGATATTAAAGGGCCCCTGTCATCACTTTTCTGGAATTAAAGTCTGTAAGTGTTGTTTAAAATTGTGCTTTTACTCCCTCCATGCATGGAAAATAAGCTACAAAGCAGCCTATTTTCAAATCACAGCTTTTGTGATGTCACAAAACCAACACATTTTAATAGATCTTATTCTGGCTACAGCAGTTTAGCTCCACTTATTCACCAACATTTTTACTGGTTAAAAATGAGACTTTTGTTGGATTACATGAAGACCTCGATTCATCAGAACACCCAGTAACTCACCTGGAGCTGTGATTGGTCGCGCTGTTAGAAACACTGCGATTGAAACATTTGCATATTGCAGATATCAATATTGCATAGACCTTAACGGTAAATAGACATCATATGATGCCGCCCTACTAACAATAAAATGAAGTTGTTCTGATTTGCTACTTTTTAATCACTGATGGGTCACTTTATTGTTTCTTAATCCAAATTCTAGTGTAAGCTCTTGAGTTCAGTGTTATTTTCAAGCGTTATTTGCTAAAATATTTGCTAAATTACACTCCCCGACCAAAGAAAACTCTAAGTTCAGTAGGGATGGGTATCATTAGGATTTCACTGATATTGACACTGTTCCTGCTTATACATACCGATATAGATACGTATACATACTAATTAATACTCTTAATGATACTTCTCTACATAATTCGGTGCAAAAAGACATCACATTACAAAGGTTATTTAATTATTACTTTGATATATAATGACGGAGGGGCAGTTGCTACAAATGTATGGTGGTGATGTGCAGAGCGCTGCTCCAGTCCCTCCTACTAATCCAATCAAGCATCAACCATTTGAAAACACTGGCTATGTTAGAGTGCGTTAATGCTGCTTAAACACTGATAGCAGCACCGTTTGTCCAAGAGCTTATCAGTCTTTCAGTATTGACCAGTTAGGAACCGATTGTACAGGTTATCAATACCTATCATCAGCTTCCAGCTTTGCTCTATTTCTCTGAGCACCACTCATCTTCCCGATCACAGAAGCAGACCCAATCCACTGAAGCTTGTCACAAACTTTCAGCTGGTGATTTATTGCTATATAATGGCAATTAACAGTTGGATTGTCAGTTGGAAGTTAAATGATGTGTCTCTGTGAGTTAAAGGATGTGTCGGTTGCGTTCTTGTTTATGTGTTTGTCTCAAATGATGGAAGTGGACAAAATTCACTTCTAGGATGCTTGTGAAATCGAGTTCAGCGTCATTTGGACCAATGATAAATAATAAATGTGTGTAGTGGGGCAGTTCAAGGGACAGTTCATCCAAGCAATGATAACGAGCCTGAAAATTACTCTTCCCAGTTGGGATGATGTCATGCTAGCTTGTAAAACTGTGTTTGGTTGAGCTATCCCTTTAACGTGGGAGCTTTCCTGCGGGGAATGACTCACATACAAACAATTGGTTGCTGGCTGGGCCGCGTGGACCTCTCCTCTCAAAGCAACATGTACCCGAGCGTAATCCTTCTTCTTGGAGCTGTGGCAGCGTTAAACTAGCTGGAATGAGTCTGACGCGCTGGCTAAATGGAGGGAAACAGCCATTCACAATGGCCCTATAAACTGCCTGTCTTGTAAACTGGAGGATTAAAGTGCATGAAATCCCCTCCTCATGCCTGCAGAGACAAAAACAAGCCAGCCAAGCCACTCCATTCCACTCCACACCACTCCACCCCCCCACCCTCGGCACCTGGACGCCCCCCCACTCCTTACCACACTGCCCTTGGACAACAGGAACGGTGCCATATATCTCTGGTATCGCTCGGAGACCATGGCTGGGTGCATTATACGCTGTGGGCCTGCTTACAGCCATTCATTTTTCATGAGGGGTGTTTGGAAGTGATCAGCTACATGAATTTTCAGGCACCACTACAGGGAATGAAGCACTGCCTGGTAGTCCAACCCAGATACTACGTACTGTTCCTGTTCTTTGTTTTAACCCCTAGTGACTTTGTACCCCACATAAATACATAATGATCTTTGTGTAAATGTACGTTAATATAATGAAGTTTTATGTAAAGTCATTTTGGGCAAAGTCCCTTCATCATTAAGAGCAAATGTGGCATTTTGAAAAATAAATAAATCTGGCATTTTGAAAATATAAAAATAAACATATGAGGTGTGGATCAGGTACCACAAAGGTCAGTATTCATAAAACAACAACATACATAAACGTGTGTGTGTGTGTATATATATAATTTAAAAAAAAAAAAAAAAAATATTGTAGTTTAAAGGTATTTCCTCCCTTTATGCTTGATTTAATAAACTTTTACAAATGCCTACATAGTTTTATATCCTTTGTCATTCTAGTGTTTTGTAGCCTTAAAAATACTGGCCTTCAGTGGAGTGTTACCACTTATCCTAGTACAAAAACTTCTTTTCATCAATTATTAACTAAAAAGCATTGCTAGTATCACCAGCTTCCATATAGTTTCATTGAATGGTGAAAACTGTGCACTGCTCTTTCTTTATTATCAAATTTTCATAACATTTATATGTCGTGAGCTTGTTATTTTTGGAATAAAATACGCAGGCCATATCATCCACTTCTGAAAGTAGTTATACTGTCCATGATATGGACGATATAATGTATCGGAGTGCAGTATAACTGTACGAAGGCTTAAAAAGCAACGAGGACATGGTGCATTGCAACCCCTGGGGGTTAGCGGCACAGTAGCTGTCGTAAGCAGCCTAATGGCTGAAAGTGTACTCATTAATGGGCCGTCACCACTACAGAGAGTGTATTACGGGGACGAGTGGAGCGGTGAAGTGCCAGTTTATTTCCATGCAGCACATGAGCCAGAGCGTGAGGGGGGTGGGGGGCTTTCCAAGGAGTGCGGACGAGAACACAGGGCAAAAGATGTTTCCTCTCGTTCCCTACTTTTCGAACTCTCTCTGGAGGGCTCTTGTTGTGGCATTTCATTTTCCCACACTTGTAATGTCCTCTCCCTGGTGTCAGTCAGTTGAGTGCTGAAATGCTTTTCCCTCTTTTCTGTTATGGAAAGAAATGAATGCATCATGTGGTCTTCTCTCTTTCATTTAAAGCTGGACGGCTCTGTAAATTTCTACTATTTTACAGAGGTGGCTGAGTGTACAGAATGTGGAGCGTCACTTTATTGGCTTTTGCATCAGTGTGGCACTAAAAAGGCCTTCGTTTGTGGTTTCCTGCATATTGTTCCAGACCTTCAGTTACAGGAGATTTTATTATGAAAATGTCACCACTTCTCCCCCCACCTGTCTGATTAGACCTATTTTCCTGCAACTTGATGATTCTTGTGCACAACTGCACGTTTTAACCAGATGAGTATTGTGACAAGCACTTCACAGTGCCTCTTTTACCCACAAAAATAAAAAATTATTCTTCCTTTTATATTTGGGGTCAATTTGACCCCATTCAGTGTTTAATGTCTCTGAAGAAATAATGAACATTGTTTTTGGCTTCATATTAAGTGATTGTTCCTGATTTAATAGTGTCAAACTGGACAAACATAGAATGAACATGATGTGCTCTCAGTGGTTTTTGGGGTCAGTTTGACTCCAGGCTTTTTTAGGGTGTATGAAACGTATACGAAACATCAACATGCAATTTTTAAATCTTCCAAAAACTTCCCTCTGCTTTAAGGCCGCAACTGAACATAATCAGAACTGAAGGACTATGAGAACCACTGATAGATCACATGATATAGGTGGACATATTTCAAAAATCAATACTTGATTATGAAAAGTTCATAATTCACAAAATTATAACGTTTTATGAAGTAAATGAAATTGTATTAGCACATAGGCCCTTAAACTGACGTGATAGACGGTTATTAAAAGCAAAAAGCTATCTATCTAGATATAATCATTTCTATACAGATGTGTATATATTTTATACACACATTTTAGTTTGAGGGCATGTGAAAGAACTGATTAATAGTGCTCTTAATGACATAAAACATTTAACATCTGTCATCCCTGTGAATACTGAACTAAACAGTTCGTAAATACTAAAGTATTGTTTTTTAAGGTTATTCAATGCCTACAGATGTTATGAAGTGTATCACTGACATTTTTTAAGCATCCCAATTATCACACAAAGGGTGAAGGCAAGTACCTGCCCACTGTATTTCCAAACTCTCTCTAATGCAGTGTCACTGCGCAGCACGCTTGGAGGAGAACACTAAACACCTGTTAGATCAGTTAACAAATGTCCACATTTACTAACATTGCGCTGAGCCGCGGTGGGAGGGTCTGAACACCCTGCCCACCCAGAGAAGCCAGTGGTGCGTTTTTGGACTCCCAATCATCAATTGGTGTGCTATTGGTGAGGATCAAATCCAGTCTTCAACCACCACTCAGTATCTGTACCTACATTTTGTGTGATGTTAATTTCCCCAGTATGGCTGAACCAGATGACATTAACCTTTAGAGTATATTAGCAAACTCTGATTTCAGAGGCGACCCTGTCCCTCTGTGGGTTTTCCCCACCCACTTGTGGGCGGAGACTATCCTGAAAGTTCTCCTGAGTGCCAAGTCCTTGTGATGTTTTTTTTTTTCTGACACAAAATCAAAGAAATGTTTATATTTCTGTTCTTTATGTTCATTTGTGTGTGACACCAGTTTAAAACAACCTAAATAGTGGTTATTAAAATTACATGACTTTTAAATTACAATAATTGGTTCTGCATGACACAGGAACACCAAACAAAGCTCGGCATGATGTCCGACACCTCAAGCATCAACACAAGCGGGGGGGGCATGGGTCCAAGGTGGTTTTGCTGGCATAGTCTCTTTGCATATTGTTAACGTACCTCCACTAGCTTTCCATTTCAGCTCTTTCCTTTCTGCTTAGTTTTACCCCAGTCCTGGCTTTAAAAAAAAAACATATAAAAAATCTCACAAAAGTGCCTTACCGTGATTAATATACCGTTCTTGGTAGTAACTCTTATGAGTAGCACCCCTTACTGATGCCACACAAAAGACTCCCAGCAGCCCCCATCCGGAGCCCATTAAGAGCGGCTGTAGAGTCCCTCTCTGTGAATCATGGGTAGCCGCGCCATCCCGGGTAGCTGTAATAACTCCATTAAAAAAAGCTCTCTTAATTAGCCCAAACTGCAGTGAGTGCTGTCTCCAGGCGGGTGCTTAATAAGACTGTGTGACAAGTTTCACTGTGATGCCACTAAAAAGGGTTTATACAAAGTAATGACTCTGGAAAAAGTTCCATTACGTACATCTATAAATGTTGAGTGCTTTGACTGTTTATTTTTGTTTATTTATTTTTGATTATTATAAGTTGATATAAGCAAACGAAAGCATGATTCAGTGCTCCTTGTGTTCTACATGCTGGAAAAACATCTCTTCAGCTTCTTTATGAAGCTGCTTGGTTAAAAGTGTCACCTTGTCACATTAATGCTGTTACCATGATGACCGTCTCAAGATCAGACCTTTCAAATCACAGTTTGATTTTGCTGGAAATGTCTTTACAACAAATATAAGCAACTATGTTCACTGACCTTTTAGATGTCATAGTTATTGATGAGGGCATCTGGAGGCCTAGTGGTTAGGGATTTGCCGCTGTGATCGGAAGGCTGTGGGTTCGAATCCCAGGACTGCCAGTGGCACCACTGAGGTACCCTTGAGTAAGGTACTGTCCCGACACTCTGCTCCCCGGTCGCTTTGTTCCTGGCTGCCTGCTACTTCACTTAATGAATGGGTTAAATACAGAGAAAGAATTTTATTCTGTGTGTTGTGGTGTGTTCATATGTGACCATAGGAGGCCACTTTATGTTGTGAAGTTAAATTATGTTGCGAAGTTACATTAATTAGTGTAGTTCTGCCAATTCATGTCACGTCCATGTTTGTAGGAGATACAAACATTTGGATTTGACTGAATAACCATGCTTTACACTTGCCTTATATTTGTCATATATGTTATTAACAGATATTTAATCTGTTATTAACTGCGTTAATAACACAAGTTACTGCTTTAATAAATTATTAGTGCAACTGATCGTGGCATTAACACATTGTCTTAGTGTGACTCTACCCAAGGCTAAACCCCAGCTGCTTGCTTATGTTGCTGTGATAGAATCCACAATTGTAGCCCTTTAATTCAAACACAGCTTCTATACTGCCTTCATCGCCTTCAGCAGATCGTGCTAGACAGACCTATAAATAAATCAGTGAGCCCTAGACTAACAAAAGCAACAGCATAGTGGCAATCTCTAGTTCTCCACAAGAACCTCCACAGTTCACATGATGAAAATAATATTATCGTATTGCTGAAAATAAATAAAATGCTTTCTAATTAAAGAGATTTTGTCCACTCATACATACTGTGATAAATTTACAAAATTATATTAAAAGCTGTATTCCAGAACATCTACATGAAAAGATTATAAAATAAAATTGTGATTAGGGGTGTAACAGTAAAGTAAACTCGATAGATGTTCAATAGATGATTAAGGGCTCCCAGTTCAACACACTCACGATACTCAGCAAAGTATGACTGAAAAAAAGTGTCCTATTCACACAATATTTACAATTAAATTTGAATGTAGAAAGTTATTTTGGTTCTTTTTCAATTTATTAATGAGACTAGAGCTAGAGGTTGGGTTGGACGTTGATCTGTGTCATGAATGTGCTGAACTAGATTGTGAATTGATGCTCTTTTTTAACACGATAAGCTATGCAGTCGCATAACATGTCATAATGAATAGGCCTTTAATTAAAACTCTCCATGATGCACTGTCACATTATCACTATTTTTTCAGATATTCCAGATATTCACGATTTAAATATTTATATTTATTATTTGAAGTGTTACACCCCTGCTCATATAGTTATAAATGGAACAAATACCTACTTTCGATTGTGATTAACTACACAGAATAATATGATTATTCATAATTATTTTATTTTTTTACCATTTTATATTCCGGATAATTACGCAAAATGACAGTAAGGACTCTAGACTTCAAAGGGTTAATTGCTGTTTGACTCGGAACACTGCGTACTTCAGGGCAGTACACTGAATACCAGTTGATGGAAGGTGAGTGTGTTCTTCCTCAAAGCTAATTAAACCAGACACCTGCCTCTGTTTCCCTGTAGCACTTAGCCGCTAGCAGTGAACCTCTCTGAAGCTCTCCGCTGTCCTCCACCATGTCTGTTATGATAAGCAGAGCAGATTTTCCTCAGGAAAAGGCGGCAAAGCGTTAGTCCTTATGCACTCACAGCCTCTTATCTGGGCGGCGTGAGGACAGAAAGGACCCTGATTATGATGCTAACCTACAAATAATACCTTCCTGCTTATATCCCTGCTCTCTTTCACCATCCTGAGTCTTCCTCAGATCTGTCGTTTCACTGCTGGGCTCTGGTAGCAGATCTTCTGCCTGAAATTCTCCCCTTTAAGCAACCTCCTTTTGTTTGGAGCGCTAGGAGCATAAGTCCAGGTAATGCTGGCATGCATCACGGAGCTGGTAACAAATAGAGCTGGGTAGTGGCCATGTAACCCGTCTCCCTCCCTGTCTCCTCACTCAGCTGTCAGGTGGGGGTAGTGGAGCGTCTCGAAGCGCCCCCCGCCCTGCCTGCCCTGCCTGCGCCTGTCCACAGCTGTCCCAAAACGCTACGCTCAGACATGACATGAGCTACGCTAAGTGGAGCAGGCAGTCAGTGCAAGTGTACACCAGCCGCTTGCATTGAATCATTGCAAACCTGCTCTAATTCTCTAACTGGTGGGGATGACCACTATACATCAACATCTTCTATTATTGTCCCACTGGAAAGAACAAAAAATGACCAATCAAATTAATTGATATTATTCTGTGTTTCCTAAATAAAGTGAAAAAAGTGCTTTCATGCAAGATCATGTATGTAAAAGCATGAACAGCTTAATGAAACACGTTGGCAGCCTCTTCCAGCTGCAATGACCCATTGGTGCCCCCACACATGCTTACATACTACATACCTTATGTATTAGTTTCCTAATAGTTTAATAGTTCTATTAATGGCTTTATGTTCATTTCAATATAATGGAAAACCATTTTACGTGTTTTTTTTTTTTTTAATAAAAGTTATTGATACATACAAGCACTGTTAAAAATCCTTTCACCTGTCTATGATGGAGCTATAAAGAGTGTTTTGGTGCAGGTAACTTTTTGAATGAGGCAAAATACAAGGCATTCAGTCTTAGAGCCACAATAATAAAAATGTCCTGTGTGAATATATTCGACTGGATAAGATTGTCATGAACAAATTAATAATGGTTGTTTTTAAGTAATAAAACCTCACAAATGTCAAAAGTGGACTTCAGCTGGAAAATAAATGAATGAAATGAAATGAATGAATGAATGAATGAAATGAATGAATGAATGAATGAATGAATGAATGAATGAATGAATGAAATGCCACAGCATTTCTGCATATATGCCTTTTACATATCACTTATTACCTGCTATGCTTTCATAAGTAAGTACTATGAAACTAATATGTGAAATTATAAAAGCCTAGTAAGGCACACATTTCAGTTTGTCACTGATACACATGACTTGCATATTGATAAATGATTATAAAAAGGACAGAACTCTTAAGATTACTAACTGAATAATAACCTTGTTAATAATAATTTTGTTGGTCCTGTTGTAATGACATGGATTGTCTTTAGTCCTGGACTAGACTTATGTTAAAATTTTGAGAATATTCTCCATAAGTAAATTAGTCAAAGACATGGATGAATGTATGAATGAGCATGCTTTTTTTTTTTGGAAACCATGTGTCAAAGAGAACATTGTCATCCAAATTTTGATTTATTGATTGGAGGACCGATTTGCTGGTAATATGGGAAGTGGCTGTGGCTCTGCGGGCTGTCTGCAGTGTATCCATCGGCTCTTTAATCTTCCACAACATAATCAAGGGCTTTTCATCACTCCAGTACAAATTAGACAAGGGTATGAATTATGTTTGATAGCCATGCCTTCACCTCTGAAGGTCCTTGGATTCTCATATCTTCATAACGTGCTCCATCCAACTTTGTTAGGCAAATCCGAGCCAGTTGCCCCCTCCCTTCCACCCCCACAACTCATGTTGTTTTCATTAATTAACTGGCAGATAAATCTGTATTAGCAAAATGTAACATTTAACCTGTGCCTCGCTTATCAGCAGCTCTGTGCTGTGTATGTGTATGTGTGTGTGTGTGTGTGTGTGTGTGTGTGTGTGTGTGTGTGTGTGTGTAGTATATAGCAAGGCTAGCACACTTATGGTGCTTTTCCAATGGCACAGAAAACCGTGCAGACCCGCAAACAAATACTTTCCATTACGAATAAAGCGAACTGGATCCAAGCCTAACCCGAGCTGCTCCACGGCAGGGCTGAAAGTGGGCCGCAGCCAAGCTGACAGCATCACTGCTTTCCGATTGGTCGAAATGTCATCACAACATTGGAAAGAGGCCATTGTTTGTTGACTGTCCATGCAAGAAACACCTCTCAACCCCTGGCCTGACCTCCTGGAGTGGCTGTTAATCAGAGCCTGTGTCAACCTTTAGTGGACTGAGGACCACAGAGTGACCACATTATGATCGGTCACAACCCACAGACATCGCTCTCTGGAGTTCATATGAGTCATCATGCCTTAATGTACTCCACCCCTTTCCTCTGAGCCCCAGAACCCTGTGTGTGAATGCATCTCAGTGTGTCCTCCAGGGGCTTGTCAAACAGTGATCCCACTTCAGTAGCATACCGTTGGCTCTAATGGACCTGCCTATTGCTATGCATTGCTTTTCTGTAAGGCTGGGTGGACGTTCCTGTCTTGCAGGTCAGAAGCTCATGCAGGGCAGGGCTTGGAGAGATGTCTGTCAGAGGCAGCGAGGCATTCATAGCCATGCCTGCGAGAGACGTCTGGAGTATACCTATTTTCACACCAAGCCAGACAGGCCAGAACATGCTGAGGCTTAAAGAAAAGTGCTAGCATTGCTAATAATGAATGAAAGCTAGGCTGGGGCAGAAATCATGCCAACTGGTTTCCACTGGCTTTCATTATCATTGGTCTTTTTAAAATTGTAGGGTAAAATATGACATTCATGTGACAGGCTTCGAGAGTGTAGCTGATTTTACATCACCGAGCCAAAACCAGACAAGCCATATCACACTTAGGCTTTCAGAAGAGTGCTAACATTGCTAATAATGAATGAAGCACTGCAAAAAAATAAATTCTTAATGAAACAGAAGGTCTTGAAAAGAAATACTAGATCTTTTTCTTTTATTTTAAAAACAGCTGACTTGACTATCTAAGATAAATAATCTCGTTTAAAGAAACTTTTTCTTGTTTTTGTCACATCCCCTGTCGTGAAGACTTTTATGTTGACTGGGGGTGTGGTCTCATCCCTGCGCTCTCGGCTGGCCAGGGACGAGGTATTATTAGGATCACGTGTTTTGTGTTTTGTTCACGGTATAAATAGCCTGTTTTATGTTTCATGCTTTATCGGTTTACCCTCACGCTTATCCTGAGTTGTGCTTGTTTGGATTTTTATCTTTGCTTTGTGTTTTTCGGCCATCGTGCACTTTACTTTGTGTTTTAGTAAAATAAAAGGGAAAAACCATGGAAGTCTGCATCTGCGCCTTCTGTCTAAACAGTCACAGCCCGGATGTGACAGATAAACCAATCGACCAAGGTGCAGCAGACTGGGCTATGGGCTCAAGGGGCTATGGGGAGTGTTCCCCAAGTGTGGGGTCTGTCACATCCCCAGTCAGCGGCCACTAGAGGCCTCTGTCGTGAGGATAAGCATGAGGGTAAACCGGCAAAGCATAAAAGATAAAACAGGCTGTTTATACCATGAACTAAACACAAAACACATGATCCTAATAATACCTCATCTTCGTGTTTTTCAAATATCGTGCCCTTTTCTTTGTGTTTTAGTAAAATAAAAGGGAAAAACCGTGGAAGTCTGCGTCTTAAGAAAGCTTAGTTGAAATTTTCTCACTGTATTGGCAGATAATTCTGCTTAAGTGTAGTGCCTCTTGTTTTGCTTTTAACATTTTTGCAATTGTGTTTTTTGCAGTGAAGCTATGTTGGATTAAGTGTTGCTTTCCTTGTATATATCCAGGTACTCAGGAAAAGGTACATAATCACAATCTATATCTCTGGTGAACGATTGTTAAATTTCCTCCACCAGAGTAGGATGTCTATAGCATAAGAGTATGTTTGTCACCAGACAAAACCAACATTACAGAAGAAACCAACACTCTGCAAACTGATTCCCCATAGTCTCCCCACTGACCCCACTTTTGTAGGGTCACTTTCTGATTGTTTGGTGAAAACAGGTTCGATTGAAGGACCTGAGTTGAATGTGGTGACCCTGTAAGCAGAAGGTGGTGTTTTTCCCTTCAGGTGACAATGACTCTCCTCCAGAGATCCAGGCAAAAGAAAGGGAGCCTCATTCTGCCCCTGCGGAGTCCTCGAGGGCAAAACCTTAAAGGCCCTGACTGCACACTGCAGTGTCTGGCCAGTAACACACACACACACACACACACACACACACACACACACACACACACACACACACACACACACACACACACAC
>JBBJLS010000006.1:4376302-4386670 GCA_037577275.1 Bryconaethiops microstoma | reverse complement strand
ACAGAAACATTCCTCTGAAACTGGTCCGGTTCAGGGACTGGACTGGAAATGAGAGTCTTTGAAAGTCCTTCAGGAAGAACTGTTCCTCAAGACCACATCAAAATACAAGAAATTCTGCATCTTTGGAAGCATATTATGGAGAATTGAGGTGTGGCTCAATATATATATATATATACAGTACACACTTAGCTTTTTTGGAACATTGCTGTGTGGACTTGGCCAAAAGAGGTTGGACGGTTCATTCTGGACCACAATCACTCCTTCAACTTGCCATTGGACAGTCTCATGTTATCCTGATCCTGTTCTCTGGAGATTAAACAAGCTGTATGTGAGCAGTTGTAATGCAAACATGATCTCTTACGTAATTCACTCTAATTACTGTGTAATTGTTTGAAATTATATTGCAATGTAAGTCAATTGTAAAGAAAAGTGACAATAATAACTCTAGACTCTAAAGAGTTAAACATTGTTTTAAGAATGAAAATTAATGGTGTGTGTTAATCATTAAAACAGGCACACACACATGCACACACACCTTTAAAAAACCCACTTCAGCTCGCGTCCTCGGGGGCTGTTTGTGCTAGCTAGAGTATATTATTCCTCTTTTAATCACTTAAAGTCAACTATCATATTCTTTTCATTTCCAGATGACTCAGGGCAAGAGAGAAGCAATTTGCATAAAGTGATGCACCATTCTGCTGCTGTCTTCCCCATTAGGACATAATTACATTGGTAGATAATAACGATCATGCTGACTGAATTGTGAAGGTTTTAATGTTCACTTCTCGGTATCATTTTTACAGTAAAATATTTCCATCTGCCAAAATTTATAGAATCTTAATATAATGCAAAAAATATTGCATTGCTTAGACATTTTTTGAATGAGGCTCAGTAGAGGGCAGCCAATCAGAACAGAGATTGTTTACATATATTAGTCTTAAAGCTGCAGCCAGTGAAAGGATTAAGGATGGTTGTAGAATAGTCATGAAAAAAATGAATTGTGAAAAAAAATAAGTCCCTTAAAAATATATATAGGAAACAGACGCTTAACTGGTGTTCCTAGAAGCGTAGAGAATTGGAGCCAAAGACTGTTATTTTGAAAAGTGTGTGAGATATTCTTGCTCTGAATGCGAGGCATTATGTGTGAAGCGTAGAGTAGAATGGAAACGTATAATGAATGATGTGTTCAGAGTCTGTTGTTCAGTGATTAGTGAAGGGTACGGCATTCATTAATAGTTCCTTGCGGGAGCGAAAGCGGGCGTTTCTAGGACAACTCCCCACTCCACCCCCGCATCCCTCCATCCCTCCATCCTCATCAAACCTTCCCTCTTCAATTTCCTGTTAATGAGGTTTATTAAATTACAAATGTACTTCACACATTTTAACAAAAGATTAAATTGGCAGGGCTCTGTGGGGAATATGTTTTTATAATACAAGTGCAATTAGCAAAAAAAAAAAAAAAAAAAAGTAACGGAGGAGAAGCTGAAGAGGCGAAACCGGGGAAGTCACTCGGCGTGATGCACTATAATACAGCACAAGGGCTTAGCAGTGCAAAAAATGGGGAAAAAACGTGGCTTATGCTGAGAGATAGCTCCCTAAATGAGTTCGATGTGACACAATTAATTACTCCGTTTTTTTTATTTGTGCGTGTCAGGCCTTGGGGCCATGCGTGTATCATTCTCTGACTTGCAGCGAGGGACAGGAGCCGAGAACAGTGAAAAACACACTGACACTGAAGCGTGGAACTGATATGGAGTGCACACATACACACACACACACACACATACACACACACACACTCACACACATATATGCGGAGAGAGTCAGTGGCTCCATAATAAGGTTGAGTAGAATATATAATCTTCAGGATGGGGACTGGGGAATTCTATTGAGTGATGATGGAGTGAAAAAGAGATATTTGGCAACCTGCCCCACTTCATACAGTAGGTAGTGTTGCCAGTTCATTTATGTTCGTTATTTCTCCCTGTTCTTTTCCTCCCTTGTTTCTGACTGAACGGATGCAAAGTGACACTCACACACACACACACACACACACACACACACACACAAGTCAATTGGTGCTCTCAGGGCCGTCTCTAAGCATGACAGATAGACCTGTGAGTTGTATTGACTGGCGGAGGGAGAGGGGGTCAGAGGAGAGCGAGGGATAGAGTGAGGGCAGAAGGAACAGAAAAAAGTATGGAGGGTGGAGAGGCTGGCAGGTGGAGAGAGTCAGAGGAGAGTGAGGGATAGAGTGCCTGAGGGCGGGCAGAATGGATAGAAAGAAAGGATGGAGGGGGTCAGGGGAAAGCATGAGATGGAGGAAATGCAGAATGGAGAGAAAGAAGGGATGGAAGGTGGAAAGACGGGTGGGGGTGTTGTCATGGTCTCACACACACACACACACACACACACACACACACACACACACACACACACACACTCACACTCTCTATAGAATAAAGGTGCTGTAAAAGAGCCATAGTGGGAAAACATAGAATAACCCCAGATTAGAACCACATTTGGTTCCCTAAAGAACCTTTCTGTGGAGAATAAGTGTGAAGAACCTTTAAAGTTATTGAGGCTATTTTTGTCTCATTTACATGATTTCACAGTGCTGTTGTTGCATTTATTTGATATGCAACAAATGTATGAATTAGAATGTAAGTCACACATCACATTTTACACATTTTATCATTAAGGCATATTCACACCAAGTTCAAGGTTTTATTGATGAAAAAATGCAGTTTGAAGATGAACACATACATATTAATGTAATTTTCCCATTGAGTCCGATACTAAAGGACAAAAATTAGAGCAGTTAATCTAAACCATGTTGATTTTCTGCATTATACTGAAGTCAGACTGACCAATCAAAACTCTGTTGTCATGGCTACAGCCAAAACAAATGGTAACAGAATAGCTCATCTTGTGCATGGCACCAAAATCATAATACTAACAACACACTGACTATTAACGTGCAGAAATAAAAGGGAATATATCGAGAGCTGTAGCAGAAATGCTGGGAATGAGGATGGATACAACAACGACAATTATTTTATGCATCATAGTGTATTTATACTCAGTATTTCTATAAAAGGTGAACCGTGTGTTTGTGTGTATTTTCACTTTTTAGTTGCAGTACTTAAAAGAAATAAGATAAATTCTTTGTCAGTAGTACTGAAGGAACTCATTTTTTCCTCTCTTCTTCCATTTTCTTCTCGAGTTTTCTTCCAGAGAGTCACTGACAAGAAACTCTGCTTAGTAAGGTTGAATTCAAGAGAGTGCCTTTACTGAAGCTTTATATACGGCACTTCTTTAAACCTTTAGAAGGTTCTTCTCATTCACTTCAGGTCAGGAAAGGCTTGTAAATTGGCCGATTAGTTGGATCGGGTTTGTTGGGTTCTGGGAAAGGACCTAGTGGATAGTGGTGTAGTCTGGGTGGTGGTGGCCTAGTGGGTAGGATACTAGCTTCCTCTCTACTGCAAGAGGTCATGGGTTCAAATCCTACCTTCAGCAAACCACCACTGGGTTCCTGAGCAAGACCCTAAACCCCAAGTTGCACCGGGGAGACTGTTCCCTGTAGTTAGGGAATGGAAGTTGCTTACGTGTCTGCTAAATGCCGTAAATGACTAAAACATTGTAGGGAAACACTGTCGTACGGAATCGACCTTGTTTTATTTACTCATTTATTTTTCAAGAATGTGTATCTAACCCATCCCCAACCCTGTAAAGACAAAGATGATTAAACTTGTTATTTTTGACACATATGGACCATCTAAATGTCCCACACATTCTCAACATCACACTTTCCTACAAATCCTGTGGACCTTTGGTCCTTGTGAAGCATGAAATACACAGCAGTACACACAAACACCCTCCTCCTCCCAACAAAAGCTTGCTGACGACGTGAGTTATGCTGACGGGCTGCAGTCAGAAGATGAGGCCGTGTCACGTGCGGAGCGAATGAAACATGTCTTTCTGTCAAGCGCCACACTCTTTAAATGGATGGCCCTGCAATCTTGCCATCAGTGGCTTATCTCTTCTGAAAGGAGGGGAAAAAAAAAACGGAAAAGAAACCACATAGAGGCATGAGAAGGGGCTCACATTATAAATCACCGTAATTCTTTACAATTTCCAAAGACAAATATGACAGGGTGGAATTACTTTGCTGGGCGCCGGCAAGGCATTTGCAAATGCCACAAAACACATGTTGACGCTGTGCACAGACAGATACCCTAAATGCATGGCAGAACATTGAAAGTGCGCTTTGAAATGCTCTCAGCACACTTTTATCCACCTTATTTGCACTACAGCCCTTTTGCTTACTGATTCACACACAAGATACAGGGAGCGCAGTAATTAGGCAGCAGCTACAGTAAAGTATTCTGTCCTTAGTGTTTGATACTTTTAAAACATATGTAGTGGGCAATTATTGCACCACTTAGCTACCGTAGTTGCTTCGGGGCCAACAGACGTTTTGCAAAAGTCAATCGTTTGTTGACTCTTTGTAGTAGTTCAAGCTGAAATAACATTACAGCCTGTTTGAGATATCAACAAACTTCAACATCCATGTTAAAATGGAGAGGCTGAGCTTTCCCATTGTATCCCACACATGGTACTGACTGTGAAATCTCAGGTCCAGTATCTGCAAACTGCGAAATCTACATAGCCCACCTATGGATCACAGTGTAATCAGTTTTAGGGCAAATTTGACAACATGCCTTACTGAAAACAAGATTTTCTTGTAGATGAGTGCTGAAATACTGCAGATCCAAAATGCCGAGTTCAGTAAGAGAGGTGGATGTTAAAACTATAGGTAAATAAATCACTGCTGATGTAGTTTACTAATAACTGGTATTACTGGTACCTATGCGGAAACAGATAGATATAGATCACTTGATAATAGTGTGAGATATTAAAAAGCTACTTATTTTCTTCAAGCGTACAGATCAGGGAACCATCAATAGCACTTGTACTTGAAGCCTTAAAGAAACCCCTTTGAGGAAAAACAAGTTTGAGAAAGCCTAAAAAGTCCTAGAATCCATGTTTACATAAATCAAAGCAGGGAAATTGTTTAGTCAGATTTTACTGTGTAATAAAGACTGTGCTTTTGAAGCATTAGCAGGCCTGTCAGTTTTGGGTTTGTGGATCTCGTTAGATCAGAGCCAGGGCCCGTGGGACTAGAGATCTGAGTCAGTGAGGACTCAGTCTGCTCTCAGACAAAGTCTGCTGTATCTTCACTCCTGATACTGAGAGCAGACTGTGTTGGTGATTCTGTGCAGGTTTTGAATAAGTATAGTCCTGCCCTCCCACACTCAATGCAATCTAACCCCGAGGCCCGCACTGAGGCGTTTAGCTCTGAGAGCTAACGCAGGCCCCGCACGTTTGTTCAGTTCCACTTTCGCATCTGCCTTTCGGTCCGGGTTTGAATAGGAGCGGCGCGACATGCACACAGGTGTGTGTGACTACCTTTTGAAGGCTCTGAGATGTTATTTCCCCAGAAGTGTAATGCTCTTAAGAAATGTTTGACTGAAGCATTTCGGAACACGATTTTGTCTGCACTGGCTCAAGCAGCCTTTCAGAGAAATTGTAGACAGGAGAAAGCACACACACACTCGCACACACTCACACACATTCACACACATTCACACACACACTCTCAGGAAGACAGGTGGAAAGATATAAATGAAAGCAGATGTGACTCTTTACAGCCTGAGGAGCCGCTGAGCACCTCAGACACACTCTTGCACACACTTTTTATAAAATATACTCATAATATAGTCCTGGAGTCATGACTCACACATATGTCTGAAATGTAATTATTATTATTATTGTAACTTTAGATTTTATATTCATATTCAAAGTTATATTTCTATAAAATTATAATTATTCCATATTTAATCATTTCCATATTTAATCATTGCAATTATATAATGTGTATGCAATGTGTGTGTGTGTGTTTGTATACTGTATATTTATATTTATGTAATGTTTGTTGGCCAGGTGTGTGATTTCATTTGTCGAGATGATTTCATATTTCAGCAAGTGAGGGCCAAAACAGTATAAATATGAGAAAAAAACATTCAAATGACAATACCAAGTGAAAGAAAGCTACAATATGGGAGAAATCCAGAAAGAAACGTGGTTTGACAGATCTGACCCATCACATTTGTGCAGATTTATTACATATGTTGCTATACAGGTGTACTAATAATAATATGCCCAGTAGGTGTTAGTATCTACATGTAGTGTTTATCAAAGCCCTAACCTTAACCTCGGTAACCTCGGGGACATTTGGTTCCCACAAAGAAACACATAGCAACACATAAGCCATGCTAATGCCTTCACAAAACCCCATTTTACCTGTTCGCTCGGCCCGAAATTGTTTAGTGTATATTAACATGAGAGAGTACGTGTTTCTTTTTAAGCGGCGGAGTGGCGGCGAGTGTGTGCGGGGAAAAGGCGCTTCGGAAAATATGACTGTAATTCCGCAGGAGTGCGGCGCGGATTTTCCACTTCCCTCCAACAAAATCCCACCATTTCAAGAGATTAACCTCGGCATGCGATAAATGTTAAACTTCTTTCCCCCCCTCCAATTTCCTTGGAGCGGTCTCCAGAAGCCACAGCCGCGTGGAAGATAAAAAAATGATCACCTAATTCACTCAAGCACAAAAATACATTTCCCCCGGAGCAGATCAAGAGAGCCTGGCTCAGAGCTGAGAACTTCGAGTTCTTCTTCTGGGAACAGCTGGCCAATATGTGAGCGTAGGTGAAATGTGCACATAATTATATCTGCATCGAGCAAATATGCCTGTTGTGTTGAGCTGCAATTCAGGTGAGTCACAGCGGTGAGCTCCCTGTAGCCTGATGATGCACGATGAATCGCAGACCTTTGGAGACGTGGGATCGACGGCGGAATCAGAAGGACTGGTGAGCATGTGGCCAGGAGAGATGAAAGCATAATGAACGAAAAGCCCCTGCCGCTCCCACACCTTGCAAATGCCACCTCCTTGTCTGAATTATGCATGTGGACAAACAGCGAATGACTAATTTATGTCCACCGATGGCACAACAAAGATGTCCCGTCGCTCCTGTTTGCTAAAAATGAGTTCATTCGCATATACGGCAAGGCATTGTGGCTGCAAGCCCTGGTCCCATGCTGCATCTCAAATTGAGCATTTCTTGAGTGTTCTGGCTAGTTTTAGTATATGTTCCCTGTTAAATGCAAAGATATCAAGCATGCTGTTAAAAGCTGGATGAAGTGTGGAAACTTGCCGACCGTTTGCACTCAGCGGCTCCACTCAACTATCGCTGGAAATGTCATTTTAAACTGACTCGTTCTAGTCCTGATCCCTAATTGTATTGCATTGTTTCAGATTTACATCCCATTCTCACTATAGTGTTACATTGCTGTATTGACTGTTTATTGTATTGTTTCTGTCATTCCTTACACTTTGATCAGTGCTGTAACTGCCTCCTATGCAATAGCAATCACACTTATGGTGCAGTACTAGTCACTATGGAAGGTTTACATTCTGCTCACACTATACTGTTGGATTATACAGCTGTACTGCTGTTGTAATGTCTATTTATTTTATTGCTTGTATTGTCTTGGTCGTAACTTGCACTCTGTTGAATGCTGAATTTGGTTAGGTGGTCCTTGGAGAAACGTGTCATCTCACTATGTTCGTGTTCGCAGCTCCCGAGGACAAAGTAACCTTGAGCCTTGAACTTTAGTTGCTGTTGGTTGAACCATCAAACTTTCAGTCCTGGGCGCTTGGTAACATTTGTAGCACTAAGAAGTTAATCTTAAAACATTTTCTGCAGAAAAGTAAACAAGCTCTACAAGATATTCAGTCTTTCAGACAAAATATGAATGCACGCTAACTTAATACAGACCATGGAGACCATGCTTCTATTAAACACACCAGGGGGAAATTTTCAGATTCTGTACATTAAAGCAGCACATTTTCACGCCTAATAAACAGGAAGATTGATAAACTGGAAGTTAGGAAAACTAATTTTACATTTAACGTTGTTCCAAAAATATTTATCCATAATATTAGACCTAATATTAGAATGAGCTTTAGTAAATACAAGATAACACTTAGTTTATCAGTACTCAGAGCCCCTCCCACATCTTTGCTCCATTTATAAAGTACTGTGCAAAAGTCTTACACCCCTATACAAATTATTTAAAGTCATTATTTTCTCAGCATGTTATAAATTGTCTTTCTGCCAGCAAAGTTAACTTTAAAGTAAATACAAACTAACAAGAAAGCAGTAAAAAGTATCTAGATTTGTTTGTTTGTATAAAAGTAGTTGGTATGTTGTGAGCTGGTGAGGAGAACAAAGGTTCGGTTCCAGATTCCTCCTCGTTGTTTGGATTTGTGAAACTCCGTCAGCAGCTCCTGATTTATTTTAATAAAGGACTGATTGAGTCAAACCAGGTTTCTGATGGAAACTACAGTAATACTGGACTTCCACAAGGAACACACTGATATACTGAACATATCTCTATTTACTGTGCAATGTTCTTTGTGTATATTCTTTACATTTATTTCGTATAATTAGTAATAGTAATGTGAAAAAAAACAGTGCTTATTTAAATAAAAAAAATATAGCTTCTGCACAGATGCGTGTACACACACACACACAAACACACCCACACCCACACACACACACACACACAACAATCAGAAATAACTACACTATAATATAAATCCTGGAAATGCAACCCAGTACTATACCAACTAACATAGTTGTCCTAACGTAGTCCAATGGACAGTCCAGTGGCTGGTCAGACAGTCTGATAGTCAGTCATCTCAGAATAATTGGTTATTTAAGACAAGCTTATGCCCACACTAGGTAAAGGCTGTGAGATGCAGAGCTAAAAATAGAGGCCTGAGTAGCTTGGCCTGGGTAGCTGAAGTGGGACTGAATGAGCGGTGCAGGAGAGCTGGGGGGGGGAAAGTGGGAACGCAAAAGTGAAGGTTTAAACGGAGAGGGAGCATGATGAAACAGAAGAGAAAGGTTGTTTGTCATCACTGTGACCACAGCCATCAACAGGCATGCTTTTCCCACCATTCCCACTCACATCCCTCATCAAATACTCAGCAGAACCTTCCAGTGACGAGCAGCTGCGTTCGAGTGAATGTCGGACTAATGATGAATCTTCGGAGCATGAAGGCTGTGAGGTGAATTAAACAGGACTTCAGTTCGCTCGCTCGCATTCGGCTGAAAGGTTTTTTGGGCCTCGGGCCCAGCGGAGGCTCTCCGTTTCTCTTAAGCTCTGCTCAGCCAGCGGACCACAGGCTAAACAGTGGTTACTTTATTTAAAATCTTAAATCCAGGGTTCTGCCCTGAGGTTTGCATAATGACAAAGAAGCGTCTCTGTAAAAAGCGGCTCCTCCAGGGCGCGCTGCTCCCCTCTGCACTTTTAATCAAACCCTCTGACCTTTCCTGTAAACACGTGCTGGAGATGCACCTCTCCGCCCCAAACCTGCTGTTCCTCACCCAGACCTCACAGCACATCAACCCTCTGCAATGTCTTTCTGTGCAACAGTCTTATCATGTGCAATATCACTACTTATGTCACTTTTATGTGCAAGAACGGACCCGCTACGGAGAACAACTCCGAACCACTATGTGTGATAACTTATTATTTAAATATAACAGTATTTATATTCACTTCTCTTACTGACCACAACATTTTGCATATATACCATTGTGTATTTAGTACAGAGTATTTTCTCAAGAGCTTTATTTTCACCATGCGTTTGTATTATATTTTATACCGATCTTGTCTTTGTGTCTCGTAGCATAAGCAATTTCCTCAGAGATCAAGAAAGTTTTCTGATTCTGATTCCATGTCACAAGCACTTTAATTTCTGTCCTTTTTCTGGATTCCTGAACATTTCTGAAAGTCATGGGTTCGGTTTAGACAGGGTTTAAGCCTAGTCTTGGACTACACTTTCCTATTCACAGCACTACAAAATCCAGGACTAGGCTTAATCCCTGTCCGGGAAACCGACCCATGGGGTTTGGAACACGAGTTAATTATCTGTAGTAGGGGTGGGCAATATCTTAATAAAAATTATGTCACAATAAGCTTTTCTGAGTGCACTGTGGATATGGTCAGTGCTTAACAATGGTTTTCATGTTTTACACAAAGAGAGCATCATTAATCCCGTTTAAATATGCCGAGTGAAAACTGCTGTATTCATGGCATTGTGAAGTTTTCATAGTTGGATAGACCAGGGGACAGGTTTTCATAGTTGGATAGACCAGGGGACAGGTTTGAGACCCCTGGTTAGACCAGGGGTCTCAAACCTGTCCAGAAAGGAACGCTGTGGGGGGGGGGTT
>JBBJLS010000006.1:4361279-4372889 GCA_037577275.1 Bryconaethiops microstoma | reverse complement strand
CCGACTATTGCTGAGTCATCTGAGAATTTCTGCAGATGGCAGCCCTCTGTGTTGTACTGGAAGTCAGATGTGTACAGATGTGTACAGGGTGACATCTCCCCACTTATCCACCCTAACGATATGTATGAGGGAAACATGCGAGACCGTTATCGGGCCATCACATGATGACACAGTTCCTGTATACTTATGGAAAAGTGCCTTAAGAGTTCGCTCAGTGAGTGAATGTGATACTGTTAGAGAGAACTGAATACTGTAAGTGACAGTTCAGCTTTGTTCAACACTGAATGGATCAAATGAGCTCTACGAGAGTGATTTCAACACAGCGAGAGTGTTTCTGTGTCCTTTTTGACACTGCTTTGCGTGTTGCGTTCAGTCATCTCTCTCCTATATTGGATTCTGCCACTGTTTTTTTTATGAATTACGGCGCAATGTTGAATGAATACGGGAGCCATGGGAACGCATTATAAGCACAGAATAATATTTTTTAATCTTGTTACTGATGGAGCCTAACACCTCTACCAGAGTAGGCCCTGTTGTCATGGCAACAGCATGCGGCAGCGGCGCGATAGCCTCTCGCGGGACATGGCCTTTAGAAGTGAACATGAACGGGGCCTACTGACATCATGGCGTTGTTATGGGAGATCACAAAAAAATGAATCAGTGCTGTTTTGGGAGATGCGTTGTGTTGACTATGTAGTCTGAAGTCTTGATTTAAAACATTGATAGTGTACTATTAGCTTGATGTTGGTTATTGAGACCACAGAACATCTGTTCTTACTTTATGTTGAACTTCTCAGAGGTTGGTACAATTTCTCTGAATACATTCTTTGTTTGGTCTCATTATATTGGATCTATGGTTTTATTTCGAGATACACAGATGTTCCAGCCTCCAGAGATTTTAGCACAGTGGTCGAGACTCCTTTTCCCTCTCTCATTTTTAAAATATCTAAACAGGCTGTCCTAATATTAACACATCTATTTGTGCTTCAGGCAAGATAACTTTAATGAGACAACAGGGATGAAGCATTTGAGAGAAGGAATCCCTCGACTGCTTTTATATTTTATTTCACTCCTGGTTTACAGCAGCAAAAAAACTTGTTGAGACGGTCCAGCCCACATGTTAATCCGATCTAAAACAGCATGTTTTGTCTTCGAGTGGACTTGTCCTAAATACCTCCAGAATTATAGGTCGTAAATATCAGAACCTTCCAGGAATTCAAAGGCCTTCAGAAAAGGCATGATAAATTCTGGAAATTGTCATTTGATGACCATTTTCATTTCATATAATCATCATGCTTGTTGCACTGAACTTCTGAAATATTGTAGTACAACTCTTATTTCATTGTTGAGTTTTTGTTCAGAAACTAAAGGGTTAAAATGCTGAAACACAACAGAAATTTGTCTAATTAGGTTTTTTCATTGCAATATCGAGTTAGGGACAGCAAGAGCTGAACAGAACGTCTTACAGATTAGACTGATAGCTAAAATTAGTAGAAATTCAGTCAACCAAACATGTTTTAGTGTACAAGGGACCAATTTCAAGATTACAGAATGTCTTTCTAGTCCGTCTGGAAGTCTTTCAGATTAGTCCGTAGTCTAACGTAGACTTAATGTTGACGTTCAGTCAGATATTAGAAATGGAAAACAGTTGCAGCTCTACTTTACAGCTTTTACTGAAAGAGTCACTGTAAAACTGCTACTCAGCATTTTACAAGCTTCTGATAAAACATAAAGAATGTCTTTTATTCTTTCAATCTGTTTCCTCTAGAAATGCTTTGTTCAATACCATTAGCCCAAGTGCCAACATAACACAGCAAACCTCTTTGGGACAACAGCAGAACTTAGATTTATTGCAGCAGTGTTTATTTTTTCACTGAAGGCTAGCACAAGGCTAGATCAAGTTTATCTTTCACTGAAAATAGAGAAAAACAGTTTTTTTCTAATTGTTCTGCAATAAATCCACACATAAAAGCAGCATTCACAGTAGAAATAATTATAAAAAAATGTATAATTATATATTTGTATGTAGTCATTATCAAAATAACCAAAAATAAGTGAATTCTAACATATATATTGAGTCAAAAAAAAAAAAAGAATTAAGGCTGTTATTTGACAGTACTGCATATAATATCACATGGACATAAATCTGATTATGTAAAAATCTACCAGTGGATGCTGCAATCAGAGGTCAGTTATGATAGATGGGGCCCTATAGAAGGGAGGAGAGTCTTATTCATAAAGATTGTAGATTTAATTTCACAAGAAATCATCATTTGTGTGCTGTGACAGATGTTTTGGCTCAAGACAGGAGGCGAATGTAATTCCAGTGCATCTGAATGCCATTATAAATTCCGCAGTGACACATGGTGGATGCTGACCCTGGAGCAGGCAGTGGAGGAGGAGCTCCAGCAGAGCTCTCAGCAGAGGTGACACTATCGGGACTACATGGAAAACTGTTTAAGAAAAAAAAACTAATTCTACCTACTCTGTGATCAAAGCCTTACATGTTTCCCCTCTGGACTACTGCAGTGTTTATCCTGCTATTCTCTAGTTGGTCTGTGGCTTGTGTTTCTGTAATTAAATTGTATTTTTAGTGCACTGTGTTCCTTCTAGAGGACCTAGAGGCTTTTTTGTTTAGGATATCTGACATCTTAGATTAGTTTATTACCCCTTTCCGAAAACAGGTTTCTCTATACCTCTAAAAAAAGTTTTCCATATGTTTTTATACTTAAATATTTCGACACAATATAAAAACAGCAGTTGTCTTTTCAAATTATGTGAACATTTCATGAATTTTCACATTTTACAAATGGATCAACAAAGACACGATTAAATGTTTTGATCGATTAAAATGTCTTCTATTTAACTTAAATTAAAAGTGAAGAATATTTTGCCTTATCATTCAAAATGGGGGGTTTCTTAGCTGTGGTGTGCTGGTGAGTCCCTGCCTCGCACCCCAGGATAGGCTCCGGGTACCCATGACCGTATTAAGGATTAAGCGGTTAAAGAAATAAATGAATGAATGAATGGGTTTTTTCTTAGAGTGACAATATACACAGATCAGCCATGATATATTAGGCAGCAAGTGTCCATTCAGTTCATGAAGTTTATGTGTTGGAAGCAGGAAAAATGGGTGATTGTAAGCATCTAGGCAACTCTGGCAAAGGATAAATTGCGACGGCTTGATGAAAAAGGTGCCAAATCGTGTGGGTCTCCTGGGTGTTTCTGGAATACAATGACTTGGTATGTTACTTTGACATGCATCACCTACCTAAACATTGTTGTATTCAGGAGGTTGTCCAAGGTGACCAAAGCAGCAGAATCCCTCTCTAGCTTCAAAACCTCCTGAAGACTCATCTGTTCAGAGAGCATCTCTTCTCCTAATATTTATCTTCTTGCACTGATCCTACATAAAGATTTGAGCACTTAGAACTCTCATCTGGTTCTTACACTGTCCTGAAACTTGTGTTTCCTCAAATGATAAGTCACTTTGGATAAAAGCTTGTAATGTAATGTAATGTAATGTAATGTAATGTTATGTAATAAAATGTAGTCTTTTCAAGGTTCACCAATGGCAATAGTCTCTTTAACAGAATGATGTGTCCTGCCACACTGCAAACATTGTTCAGGAATGGTTTGAGGAACATCACAAAGAGTTCAAGGTGTTGACTTGGCTTCCAATTTCTCCAGATCTCAATCTGACTGAACATCTGAACTGGAACGTGTTGGACAAACTAGTCCGATCCAAGGAGGCCCCAGCTCACCTTACAGCACCTTCAGAGGACTTGTGGGGTCCATGCCTCAATGGCTCAGAGCTGTTTTGGTGGCATGAGGGGGACCTACACAATATCAGACAGGAGAGGTTTGCTTCAAGGTAACTTTCTGCATCCTAAATACAAAATTAAAGAATCTGCAGGCCTTCAGCCTCCAACACAAACTTAATACAGACTCAGGTCAACCAGAATCCACACATTTTATTTGTAACCATTGTGGGCATTTGTGTGTACACAGAGGTTCAGAGAAGTAGAAAGTTAGATCCCAGTACCTGGTCAGGTGGGCTTTACATTGCTGTAGGCATGGAGAGTTTTGGAAAAACCACTGAAGTTTGGCTCTGAATTCGCTTGGAGGAACCTAAAGGAGTTCTTCACCCCAGAATCCACCAGTGGGTTTAAGACTGAGTGAGAGCTGGTAGAAACCAGAGCAGGTAAAGCTCTCAGAATATTATTTACTTCATCCTTCACCATATTCTAAACAATATATTACCAGAATGTGCATGTCCATGCTTACCATTAAAGGCCTTTTAAACACGGAGTGACATGTACAAGATTTGTACAAGAATTTAACCCTTTTCTCAAGCAAAAAAAGAAATTCCACTGTGAATGCAAAGGCGTAAAAGTACACGTGTGAAAAAGTACATGTGTTAATTTGGGTTAATTTGGTGGTGACTGTTCCTTTTAAAGCACAGAACTATATGACTGAAGGTGTGAGCTGAGCATTTTTCAGTTTAGTGGAAGCTAAAGTTCATGTACATTCATCATAATTAAGCTACATACTGTATACATGCATCAAACACACACACACACACACAGGTTAATGAGCCAAACACACACACACACACACAAACACACACACACACACACACACACACGCACACACACACGACATACACAGACAACTTTCAGCCTCTACACACTACAAAAAAAAACTTACAATTTAATTTTACCTTTCAAAACTACCTTCATTTTGATCCAAATTTCCAATACAGGAAATTAAGGGAAATGAAGAGAAGATTAAGGCTGATTAAGGGGTAAAACTACTGAAACTTCTTTTAAATTTGCCCCTAAAATAATAGAAGCTTCTGAATTAAATTCAAGATTAAAGAGGTTTCACACTCATGCCTTAAATCTAATTTTAAGGTAAAATTATGGGATCATTTTCACAAAGTAACAGACACTTAATTCAGATTAAGGGGTTTGGTGTAATTTCAGGGGTAAATTAATAGGTTAAGCACATTTTAAGTACATTTTGTTTCGTAGTGAGAGCCTCCTCTCCAGGCAAACTCCACTCTTCCTCTTAAAAACTGGAGCTCTCCCGTCAGTTAAGTTCTTCTGGCTCCTCGCGCAGCTCCACCTCTCCACAGCCACTCTGTCAGTTTGTACGGTCATTTCAAGACCAGACTACTGCAATGCACTTCTGGCTGGCCTCCATCCTAAGGCCACCTGGCCTCTACAGCTGAGTCAGAATGCAGCAGCATATCTGGTCTTCAATACACCAAACTTCTCACACTACTCCACTACTGCAGCCCCTTCACTGACTTCCTGTGGTTCTCCAATAGATTTAAAACACACCTACAAAGCAAACATGGTCCAACTCCATCTCAGTTCTAAACAGACCACAAGTCATTGCTCGTCCTCTTAAAGCACCTGATCACCTGAATTGAAATTAAAGAGTGATGACAAGATTAAAAGTATGGAACGTAGGTCTTCAAATCCTTGATCCCAGTTTCCAGTCCAGTGTTTTATGATCTCTGATAGTTAACTGAACTGTAACTGATTGACTGCCTCTTGTATTCATGAGTTAAAATTCTTGTTTAAAGCCCTTCTTCTCAGCCTGTGATAAACTGTCGTTCTGTTTACATTAGAATACATGCAAACAAACAAGACATCAGTAAAAATATCAAGGTTTGTTTTGTTTGTAAAAGAAGGAGAACACAGGTTCGGTTCCAGATTCCTCCTCGGTTCCTCCAGCCGTTGTTTGGATTTGTGAGGCTCCATCAGCAGCTCCTGATTTAATTTAATGAAGGACTGATCGAGTCAAACCAGGTTTGTGATGGAAACTACAGTAATACTGGACTTCCACAAGGAACACACTGATATACTGAACATAACATCACTATTTACTGTAGAATGTTATTTATATTTTTCTTGTTAGTTTTATTTAGTATATTTAGTTATATTAATGTGAGAAAACACTCACTGTTTAAAGACATATTAAGTAGTGGTTATTGATGGGTTGGGATTGGCTGAAAGGTATCTCAGTCATTAAACTGCAAAATTTGGTTTAGGGATAGAACAAGGGATCAGTGAAACTGATTAAATTCAGTTATAAAAAAAGTAATAGCTTATTAAACCCAGTTTGCAAAATTAATGTAATCTGCTGTTAGCTTGGCACACACGTTTCTACATCTGATACCACCTTATGACTATAAGCTGGTGAATGTTTCTAAATTAAAAATAAATCTTAAGTCAACATTTGTATTTGAAATCATTTATCTTACATTATGAACACATTTGGAGAATATTTCAAAAGAGTCTTCTCAGTATTAAGTTGATCCAGGAACCCCTTGACATTTAGCCAATAATGATAGACTGACTAAACACCTCAATTTCTTCTAATGTGGCTCTATTCTAGTTTTCACTCTTAAGGGAGGAAGCAAGTATTGATTAAGTCTAGAGAGAACATAATTGTTTGTGAACAAGTGTTTGATTACACTGCCAAATCCATCATAGCAGACAGTCAGAATTTCACAGCTCCAGACTTTAATGGCAGATTAGGTTTTAATCCATGTTTCAAACAAAGTAGCGCAAGACAAGTCGATTGAAAATAAAACCTAGATTAACAAATCCTTGATTAGCCCTGTTTAATCCCCATTGGTGCAACATGCTCCATATAACTGGGAGTTGGTTGTTTTTTTCCAATCTATTTGCCTGAATAAATATGTGACATTACAGTAAAATTCTGTGCAAATATGTTTATGGTTAACATGTTGGTCGTCCACAAGACTCGACCATCTCTGCTGCGTAATAATAGTAAGTGAGAGGTACAGATTCCAAAGTAGCATGAAATTATTTTGAGAAACATGATCAAACGTCAAGTCTTGTGTGTCTGGAATCTGAATCAGAGCCAAATTTAATAATTCATTTCTAATCAAATTTAATAAATAATTTCGAATTTTGTTTTTTTGCAAATGTTAGTCGAGTCAAGAGTCAGTTTAGACTTATGTAACATTCTTCCTGTCTTTTTCTCTGTTTCTTGGTTTTTGTAATGTTTGCAAAGGTTATATGACCATCGTCTTCTCTTAGCCTTTGTCTTTTTCCTGTTTTTCTGTCTGTTATTGTTTATGTGCGCCATGCGTCTGTATTGATGTTAGTCTCCTCTTTAGCCCCGCCTCCTCATTAGTTTCCCCACCTAAGCCCCGCCTCCTTATTAGTGCTTTTCCTGTCTCCTCCCCCAGCCCAGGCGTTTCTCATTTTTTTCACCCCAGTTTTCAGTGTAGTTTTGTAGGTTATAGATGCTTCTGCTTGGTTCGTTTTGCTCTGTGTTTCGTGCTCTGTATTTTTGCATTCATGTATATGTCATTTAAACCCCTTTCTCCCTTTGCTTTATTTTGTTTAACTTTGTTAGTCCCAGTGTTGATTCAGTGTTCTGTTAGTCTCCTATTTCTTGTTCTTTTGTTAAAAAACGTCAGTCTGCGATTACATCCTACTCCACGATCTACATCTCCGCTGAGTTCAGTTGAGTCAGTCACTAACTCATATTTATCTCTGTTACCCAGAATAAAGGGATTGTAAGGGAAACTGTTACCAAAATATGAAACAAAATTTTGATAAAAATCTATTAAAAAAGGATCATTGTTACCTAGATTGCTGCAGTGCACTAGGTAGAGACGTATATGATGTATCTATAATGTAAGATGGACCGAATCGAGCAGACGTTGTATTCCCTGCTCTCTATTACCAACAATCCTGCGCTGGAAGAGGGAATAAAAACGGTTCTGTCTTTTGGCCAAGCAGGCCGGTGCGCTGAACGAGTGCCACACTTGCATCTGCTGCAAACGAGTGATAATGTGATGAAGCCGTCTCAGACGGACGCCTGGACAGGAACATAGCTATTAGCGTCTGTATGTGCTTGAAATGTCACAGGCAATCTGTTTGGCTTTGCTAATGACCTCTGTTTGCTAAGGCAGAGCCAGAGACTTTGTATTGTTGCGAATGCAAACAAGTGCAGCTCTGCTGCAATGCATCTGCGTCTTCAGTAAAGCTCGGGTTTGATTGCCACTTTGTATTGTATTTCACACACACTGTAATCTCACTGTAACAAAATATGCTACGCTAAAGACTTGTCACTCTTAACGCATTGCATTGATTTGACAGCTGGAATTGTTCGCATACTTCAGGCCACACAGCTGCACTTTGGCAGAGTGTTCGAGCGGATTTGCAGCCGTGTTTTTTCTACGGAGATGTAGATGTAGGTTTGTTCTGCTGGTTCTGGACGCATGCCTGTCTTCTCAGCACAGATTTGTGTGGTTAACAGCAGAAAGACTTTTTCAGTTTCAACGAGAGCTGCTGTTATAAAAGTAGGCGAAAGTGCAAAATTCTAACTTCAGGACGCCCTGTACCATTTTTTTTTTAGGTAACAGTACCTTATACAGTGCCAGAAACCACATGAGCAAGTCTATTTTGAGATTACTTAATAAGACCTTTGTCTAACCTCTTCATAATTAAGTAATTGTTTTAGTAATTGTACTAATTGTCCAATTCACGGTCCTTATCAGCACTGCTATAAAGAAATTGCAGTTATTTCTCTACCATAAACTCTAAATGTGTATACTTAAATGAATTATACATTGGACATACAGTGTTTGGTGATTTTTCTGTGTGATAACAGGACTAACTGGTGGGGTTTATGCTTCGGTTCCTTAAACCAGCTTACAAACCTAAACCAGCTTACAGCGAACGTATCAACTTCATATGGGCTGAGACAAAAAACTCTATGAATTTTTGCTTTAAAATGTCGAAAAAAGGCAGAATCTTAGAAAAAAAAATCAGCACAGGTGAATGTTCACTACAATCAAAGTTCAATACTGGTGTTGGGATGCTCTTTTTCTGTCTCTCACCATATCATCATCTCAGTTACACTTTCTTCCTCTCTGTCTCTCTCTCTCTCTCTCTCTCTCTCTCTCTCTCTCTCTCTACCCCTCGTCTTTCTGTCTCTTGTTTTATTCATGCGCTCAGGGCTCATTTGTCAACTCTTTAGTTGTAGATTTAAGAAGACAAACAGTGAAGTGAATCCGTGAGAGCGCGTGTTTGACTAAATGACATTTTGCTCCGGCATTGTACTAATCGCTAAAAGGCGACATCACAGTATTTAAGACCACAATGCCTCGTGGCCAGTGTTCGTCTCCGGGTTGCCAAGGAAGTCTTTGAAGTGCTCTAGAGGAAAACCCCAGAGGGAAATTACACTCCTTACACACACACACACACACACACACACACATAGAAATGATGTTGTTTGGCGTATTCAGTAGATGGAACTATGGGGTGGCTTAAAGGGCAGTATTTACTTTTATGCTTCAGTTTTTACTGTTTGCTTCTATTTTTACTATTTGCTTCTAGTAATTTGCCCAAAGGCTTCTTTGGAGTGATGCCATAGAAGTAAAACTTTTGGTTCCTTAAAAGAACCGTTTTCACCCCAAGCTTCGGGGACCTCCAGACCATCCATATTTTGCTTTTTAAATGGGGGATTCAGATGAAATGAGTGAAATTGCGGACCACCTGGGAGTCAATAAGGATCACTGTCAGAACCACTGCGTTAGAGTTCCCCTCAATGGATGGTTCTTTAAAGCAATGCTTCTCAGGGACACGCACTCCACATTTCTGCTCCATCCTTATGTTATTGCAGACTGGCTTGAAGTGGAAGTGTTGACATTGTAGGGGTCTCAGGGGTCCTGGTTTTAGAGGCACTGCTTTATAGACCCTCCACACAAATTAAATGCAAATTAAATGGGATGAAACAGTTAACGAGTATATTTAAAGTTAAAGGATGGTCTAGAATTGACTCTGCATCTCCACACAAACAGTTAACAGGACGTCAGACATGCACTTTTACAGATTTTTTCATCTTAGAAGGGAAACTTGTTATATTTGACATGTTTTCATTTTGACTGGTAGTGTATATATCTGTGTGTGTATATGATTGCATGCCACTTGGTTGTAAATTCTAAGGTTTGTTTTAATGAAATACACAGTTGGTCAGTATTACAGAAGCTGACGATATGTATTATACAGTCCGAGTATATATTATGCAGGGCCAAATTTATTGCAATAACAAATTCATATCATATCACTCAGCCCTGCACTATTGCTAGCTGTAATTCTGTAATGATATACTGATGTAATGATACAGCACGGCAATGGCGGAATGATAAACACATATTGGAAAGGCCCTACAGCACGTAATGTTTACATGAAGGGGGGAGAATGTATGAGATCCATCTCGGGCTGTGTGAGGGAGCGCGTTGCCCCCTGCTCACATCCGCCACGTCCTGAGCCCGAGGCCAGAGAAAACACTATTTGTCAGGAAGGAAAAGACTTTCATTTCCAGTTTGTCAGAGCACAGGTCAGCCAGAGCCATGGTGATTTATCACACCTCTGGACCGCGCGAGACGCCGGAGGAAACAGCCGAGCGTCGATGCGACCATACTTCTCGGCCTCGTTGAAGGTTGCTCGTTCATACTCTGTTAGCTTTTGTCTGGTCATATTGTGCTTCACGCATTTCAGAGGGATCACTAATAAACGTGCATGCTAACAGGCTGTCAGCTGATCAGTTAGCGGCGTTCACGGTCGAAACGCTCCTCTGTAAGACTCCCGAGACGAGCTTTGTTTTTGTCTCCATCTCCCTTAGCGACGAACTCTTGAAGTGACTACTTTTTTGTCAAAGTTCTGATCTGAATGACAGCACGGTCATGCTTGAGCTAGCCAGCCGCGTTAGACGAGTCTGGCAGCTCCCAGCTGTTTTGGGTGTCGGGAGGTGTGTTGTTGGGGAAGAAGAAAAAAAACATTGCATTCGTGGGGCGAAACACACAGCATTCGATTCGTCGTGCTGTCATTTAATGAGATCACATCGCTCATCAAGGTTCATTTGCCGTGCATAGGCAAAATAGATTTAATTAGCCTAGCGCGGTGCGCCGTGCGCATGTCTGCGCCTTTTTTCCTGCAAAAATAATGACACATTTACATGTAACCATCAAACTCTAATTAGCCAGTTGGGTTTATGGAAAGCGTTAAAGTTCAGCAAATGACAAACAAATGTGTTTCCAATTAAGCGTGCCTAGTGGCAGCTATTTGTGACTTCTCTCTCCGCCGCATGTCTGTTTGTTTGCTGGGCCGGTTCGGGCCGCGTTCTCTTCGGGCTGAATTGATATGCTGGGGGCTCTGCTGAGCTCCAGCCCCGTGAAAGACCCCCCTTGTGTTCGGCTTCCTCAGGCTTTGCCAGTCAGGGACACTGTGCTAGCTATAGAGCCGAGCTTATGCATGCAGCAGATGGCAGGAGAATGAATGGTCTAGCCTGTTCACGGGTTTTGTGTGTGTTTGTGTGTGTGTGTGTGTGTGTGTGTGTTTGTGTGGTTTCATTCTGCTGGACAATTGAGAAGCATTGTAATAGCAGAAAACCCATTCCTGTTGAATACTGAAACGCAGGGTCTCAACGGAATTCCGTTTTACCTTTAAAGCACCTGCCCATTGGTTTCTGTAGTATTTCACATTATTTAATAGGGTATTTTTTAATAGGGTATGATATGTACTGCATATGTGTTGATTACATGGGAAAAAA
>JBBJLS010000006.1:4347243-4357952 GCA_037577275.1 Bryconaethiops microstoma | reverse complement strand
ACTCAGAGTGTATCAGTAAACTCTGATTTCAGTAAATATAAACAGTGTAAAACAGTCTAGAACCGGTGTTTGTTCTACTACACGCTCGGCGTTTGCTGCTCTTTCTCTCAGTGTGCCGCCGCTTGTCCGCTCTCCGGAGCCCCTCCCTCTGCGGGTTTTTCCACCCACTTGTGGGCGGAGACTATCCTAAACATTATCCCGGGGTCAAAGATCTTGTGTTTTTAAAACCTTAAATGAAAGATTTTGGGCATTTATGGGCATTTGTGTGTGACACCATTTTTGAAAATCCCAGTAGTGGTTATTATTATTATTATTATTATTATTATTATTATTATTATTACATGTTTTTTAAATTACTGTAACTTTGGTTCCACATGACATAGAATCAGCAAACAAAGCTCAGCATGACGTCTCGAGCATTAACACAAACTGGGGGAACTTCCATATAAAGATATCTTTGGCTGCTTGGTGATGATTTGCACTTCTGGCTCGGATCTGTGATACAATCTAAGGGTTAACCTGTAATGTAGAGGATGTGAGGGGCATTCCTGAGTGATAGAGGCTCCAGAAAGTGATGCTGGAGGGTTAAGACTGCTTGAATGACACCTGGATCACACAGCGGACTCAGTCCCTGGTTGAATTTTCTTTCTGTGCCTTTCTCTTTATTTGGCCCTTGTTTGTTTGGTTTCATTTTGAAATTCCGTTCGGTTATTAGATTGTGAAGAGCCCGGGTTATTGCTTGGCTTCGTTGCCGCCACTACTGGAGCCCAGTTGCACCTATAGGCCGATGTCCTTAAATATCCTCATATTAAGCTTTAGAAGTTGCAATTATGTAATTTGATATTATTTTGATAATTTAGATTTTTTTTTTTCTCAGTAGCAACTAATTAAAACAAGCAGAATGATTATCTGAGGATTACATTAAATTAGATAACACTTTACAATAAGACAACCTGCATAAAGGGTTTATCAATGATTTATAATCAGGTTTGTAATTAGGTTGAAGACCTAAAATCATTAATAGGCAGTTATAAACAAGTTAAAACCGTTGTTATACGTTGATGCAGGCTCACTATTACACGAGATCTCAGATCTTACTAGTTACTGAAGTTTCACTCAATGTGACGATAGCAAACTTAACAGGGAAGTGAGACGGTGACTCCAGCCCTCACTAAACGGCCGCTGGACGCGTCTTAGATCTCTGAATTGTTTGTGCTACAGTCACAGAGGGACGGAGGGATGTTTAAACTGCTCTGCTGAGAGCAAATAAAGAACAGAATCCTCCATCATGACCAACACTCTTATCTTGTGCCCTGCAGGGTAACTGTTGGTCACACAGGCACAAAGCAGTGCTGATAGAGATACTGATCAATATGCACTTTATTAAATCTCATATTACTGACTTTTTTGCTTAAAATTTGTGAGTCATGTGAATGGAAAACTTGTTCATGTTTTAAATTAAATGTATGTATTTAGATAGATAGGTAGATATACAGACAGACAGACAGACAGACAGACAGACAGACAGACAGATTGATTGATTGATTGATTGATTGATTGATTGATTCTAACAATCCTGTGCACTTATTCTCATTTCTCATTAATTTCTGCCATGAAAACAGTGAAAACCACTTATGAGACATTGTTTTGTAGATAATTCCATTTTTTTGTATTTTTCATTTTGATAAAGTTTATACTTATTTATTTATTTATTTATTTATTTATTTATTTATTTATTTATTCATGTTTTTATTTGTTTGGGTTTTTTTTTTTAACCTATAGACTTCAATTGTGGAATCTGGATACATTTTGACTTTGATCTGTCCTTGATGATGTCTGATTGGCTGTTCTTGTTTCAAGCATCTGCTCTCTGTCTCTCTTAACTTTTCGTTGTTTTTAACCTCCTCACTTCTCTTTTTCATCCCTCATGTTTTTATTCTTTAATTTTTGCATTAAGTTTTTTTCATTGTTTGTTGAACTGTTTTCCCCAGAAGTTCTTTCTTTTATTCATTCTTGCTTCTCTTTCTTTTTGATTTCCTTCATGTTGTTTACTTTTTTCTTACATCTTTCTTTCTTTCATTCCCTCTGTCTTTCTATATTTCTTTCTTTGTTTTTCTTTCTTTCTTTCCTGTCTTGCTTTCTTTACTTCTTTCTTTTTTCTTTCTTTCTTCCTTTTCAGCTCTCCTTTCTTTCATTCTTTCTTTCAGTCACGCTCTTTGACTGCTACATTGCTTTGAGAGTTTTTCTTTTCCTGCTTATTTAAGAGCTTGATGGTGATTTGTTTTCTATATTCGTCTATGCTAATTGAATATTTCCCATTTAAGTGGTCTATTGAAATGAAATGAGTAGCTCCCAGTCACACTAATGAGATGGCATTACCCTCCCCTCTAAAAAACACTCAATTTAAGCTCACAAGCTAAATTATAATCAGTTACAGTTAGCTTCAATTGAGTGGGATTTTTCTTTTCCCGCAGTAATGATGAGTCATTGTCCAGAGCCTCCATGATTGTAGGGAAAAGGGAATCGGGGGAGCGGGGGCTTGACTGCAGACGGAGGAACAGCCGCTATTAGGCTTTAATTCTAAAACAAATTATGCAATTAGCTCCCCCATCATAATGTAGGCCATGCACAATGTCGACACAACCTTCACTTTATCCAGTCTGGAGCCAAGGCGTGGAGGGGCGGCGAGGAGGAGGGCACTGTTTAACGCAAGGATATCCTTCCACTGCGCAATAACTCGCGAGTGCAACTTGTGTCTCTTTTGTTTATGGGATTTTCTATAATGTTTTGGTGGTGGTATTCATGTCCTTAAACAAAGAGGCAATTTGTCTGCGCTTGAGAGATAATATTGTCAGAGGAGCTGTGCAGCGAATTTCCCCCCGTCTGCTTGAGAGAGAGGGAGAGGTGACAATTTCAAGGTGTTCATAAGAGCTTGTCTCTCAATAAAGGCTTGCACTGTATTGGTTACAAAGTATTACACATTAGCACTCGTCTCCCTCAAAGATGTCCTACCGCCACGTTTTCTTTTTAATACGATTCAGTGCATGAACAATATGCGAAAAGAAATTCAGTACAGCTTCCTTAAGAAGCCGGCATTGCTTTGCTTTTTAAGAAAGATGCTCGACTCCGGAGACACAAGCCAACAGAGATCCTAATAAAGACTCTCTCTTTTATTTTCCACCCATTTGTCTCTTTGAAGGCCTTAACTTCATTAATATGTTTACTCCTTGAGGGAAACCCTAGTCATTCGCCTTCCTTCCTTCAAAAACACAACAATTATGACTTTACTTACACTTAATTTTGCATAATAATGTCATGAATAAATATTGGCCCTGTGTTGCAGCATCATAGGAAAAGCTGGTCACACCAGCTCAGACTTGGCATTTTATTAAAGAGGCAGAAGACCAAATGTCACCATTTGTACATTTTTAAAGCCAGTTACTGAATCTCTGTACAGTATAAATAAGCATTATTGTTCCAGTATAATAAAATAAAACATTTACTCAGTTTTGTCCTTATACCAAATGTAGTCAACCAGTCAAGGCACATTTGGAGTCCACAGTTGGCTTCTTTATTTTGTAGCATTAGAGCAAAAAAGCCAGTGTAGGAGACCAAACTCGTTTCAAACTGTATACTAATCTCAATTATACCACCATTAAGTGTGTAAAGTGACCATTAATGAACACACCACAGCACAGTGTGTGAACAGTGTGAAATTCTTTCTCTGTATTTTACCTATTTAACCCATTCACCAGCTGCAATGTGATAGATTGAGACATTCTTTGAGTACCAGCATCTCCAGATAATGGCACTCCAACCGAATCACATTAAGGATCACTCTCACTTATTTGCCTATAGCCTATCAAAGAAGTCCATAGTCCTATACCGGTCCATGAAAGTAATGTTTTACCTGTGGAGTTTCACCCCTGTACTACAGCCGTCAATGCTCGGGCTTGATCTGAACCACAGGGAGCAGCGGTGCTCAGTGGGAATTTTTGTTTGCTGAGCTTTGAAAGCTACCAAAACATTTAACTATAGCGATACCTGTGTTTTCAAATTTCCAGCAGAGCCCAACAGCTTGTGATCATAACATACACTCGCGTCACATTCTGCATTAGTATAAATTTATTCTGCTGAGTGACTGTGACTAACTTTTTTCTAAGATTGGGAAGCAAGAAGTTGCTAGAATTTCTCTCCTGCATTCCAGGCCACTTTTGTTGTCGCATGTGGGTATGTATTTTGTGCAGCTTTTGGCAAGATAATTAAAACCAAATGTACTATATACACTATATAGTTTGTATTACATTATACACACAACATATTTTGTATATAGGACCAGCAGCAAAAAGGCATTATTTGGGACAGCACAGCTGTTTTTGAAGACCAAATGTCCTCACAATGATAGTAAATTAGTAAATCTGTAGAAGTAGAATATTAGTAAATCTGTAGAAGTGGAATATTAGTAAATCTGTAGAAGTGGAATATTAGTAAATCTGTAGAAGTGGAGACATTTTGCTGGTCCTCACAAGGAAACATGCTATTTTCACCACAAATGTAACTTTTTCTGGACTCGTTGCTAAGGTTAGGTTTAGGTTTAGGTGTGGTTTAGAGAGAGTTTAATCACAAAGAGCAGTTTCTTATTTTGAATGTAGAATGGAAAAACTTTTTTCTTTCTCCAGCAAAAGACTATTTACAACAATTAAATCATGATTAAAATATCTCCTCTTCTACTTACAGATACAGATTGAATCACTAGAGTCTGCACTTTCCACAGAATTTCTCTGCTGGTGTAAAAAAAATCTTAGAAAACCATGCTAATGTTCGAACCAGCAATTACTGCGACTTCTAAAGGTTGGAGAATTGGGGCAGGTTGTACTTAAAGATTTGGATTTCTTAGGGCTGTTTATCCTCAAAGCTAACAGCTTGTAGTAAAAGTGTTCCTCAGGTAATGGGTTCTCTAAATAACACCACTTGAACACCACAGAGAATTAGCGTTATCCTTCTTTTCCTACAAGTTGAACACAGGTTCTGCCACAGCTTCTGTGCAAAGGTCCATCTGAAAGCATTGAGGGCAGCCCAGCTGGAGTAATGAACCAGGATCTTATCTGTCCCGACCAGAGAGGTAAATGCCAGTTTTATCTCCAAAGCTTTAGCCATATGCTCAAATCCATGGCAGCGGAGCGAGGGGGAAAAATCGCCCTGCCTTCCGCCACTATCTCAGCGCAAACACAGTGTGCTCCAAAATGGAGTTGGGCAGTGAGCTCCGTGCCAGGCTTGGTTTCAGGGTCCAGAGCTTGTGTGAGTATTTATCGGAGCTTAGTATTTACTTTCCATTGGCTGCCAAGCGAGGGATTTTTGCCCATTGAGCACTCAAGCTGCAGCATGGCGGGTTGCGCCTAAAAATCAGCGGCCTGTGGGAAAGTGATGGGCAGGTTTTGCTTCGGATACGGCAGTGGAACTCTAGTTCATGTCACTCTTTAAGTGATCTGACGTTTAAGTAAGAAAGTGGGAAACCCAATGTCACTCTTTGGACACTTTCCTGTCTGAGTTTAAAGGGATAGTTTGGTGAGATATGCACAAAGTTTTCCATTTCACCACTTATGCTATTAGTATTACCATATCCAACATCACTATTTATGTCCCTGTTATAAGCAATAATAGACTCAGTATAGAATACTATTTGTATTAACTCGGGGTGTTGAATTAACACATTAATTTCCATAAATTAATTACAGAAAAAATTACGTGTTAAAAAATTAACGTTGATTAACAGCACCTTTAACCCGGTCCGGTGTTCTGTCAGAACATGCAACACATCGAGATGCGCTACCGTGCCCTTCTGTGCATGTGGAGTTCCACAGTCTTGGGATTCAGTGCCACGCCTTAATCTTGTATATCTTTGCAACCACATAGAAACTCCCCAGCCAACAAGTCCTACACCCTTGCAACTACCTGGAAGCTATATAGCAACAACCTCCTACACCATAGCAACCACCTTTTATACCATAGCAACCACCCAGAAACTCTTTAGCAACCACCTTCTACAAATAAAAGCTGCCTACAAACTACTTTGCAACCAAATCCTACACCACAGCAAGCACCTAGCAACACCCTAGCAACCACTTTGTATATCAGAATCAGAAAACTTTATTGATCCCAAAGGAAATTGCTTTGACCCAGATACCATAGCAACCACCTAAAAGCTCCCTAGCAACCACCTCATCCACCACAGCAACTGCCTAGAAACTACTTAGCAACCACATTGTATCCAATAGCAACCATCTTGAAAGTGACCGGTCAAAAGTGACCGGTATGATTTATTTAGTAAAGACAAAATACAAAGTTTTTTTGTGGTTGCTAAGGTATTAAAGGTGGTTGCTATGGTGTCTAAGTGGGTTGCTAAGTAGTTTTTAGGCATTTGCTATGGTTTAGGAGGTGGTTGCTAAGTAGTTTTTAGGCAGTTGCTGTGTGTAGGGGGTTGTGGCTACGGAGTTTCTAGATGATTGCTATCGGATACAATGCGGGTGCTAAGTAGTTTCTAGGTAGTTGCTATAGTGGATGAGGTGGTTGCTAGGGAGTTTTTAGGTGGCTGCTATGGTATACAAAGTGGTTGCTAGAGTGTTGCGGGGTGCTTGCTGTGGTGTAGGAATTGGTTACTACTATTGGCCTATTTTTACATTTCCTCTTCATGTGCAATAGTATAACCAACCAAAACTCACTCAGTCCTTGCATAATACACGGTACAAGATTAGGAGAATTTTCAAAACTCACTCAGTCCACTCACACAGTCGCCAGTGCTACTTACTTACTCATAGACAGAAGTATGTTTACAATTTTTATGCAGTTAGCTGTCGACTCTATGCTGTGTCATGTAGTAGGATATAAATATCAAACTTTTACATAATTTTGCGACATTGAATATCGATTTACTTAAAAATTGTTTTCATTATAGTTTTTAAACAAATTTGCCCAAACAAAAATGTGCAGGAGTTGCACTTCAGAAACAGGTATTGAAAAAAGTACTGTAAAATTTCAATTAAAAAAAACAATTTCCTGTAAGAATTGCTTTCCAATAGGTAAAACAAGTAAAACACGATTTTCCAAAAGAAAAAAAGGTATGGTTCCCATGGAGTAAAAATTGATTTGGAATTATGTCCCCTTTTCCCCCACAGGAAAAGGGGACATATTATATTTTGTGTGTTTTACGTTCAGTAAAACACACAAAATATAATAAAAATTCTCGATTTTTTTCTTGCAATCCAGTGTCTTATGTAACTGCATTTTCTAGAGAGAATATTTGAAAATTGGTCAGATTTGACCGGAACACAATAGAAGGGTTAAGTAAAATATATAATTAGAGAAAAATATGTATATTATTTGCCTATTTCTCATCATAATCAGTGATAAAGAGACTGTATAAACTGTATGAACTTTAAGGTAGTATTTTTCGACAGGGTAGCATAAATCATCAGAACACCTGTGCTTGTATGTACATTGTTCTAAACTGCACCTTATAGATGGACTTAGTTCTGTCGTTGTTCTTGCTAAAGCACTTTTTCTCTCAGCCTAGAAAGTCTGTAATGTCGATTATTCATTCACTCATATGCCAAAATTCATTTAATTTTAAAATACTTTTAGAGCAAAAATGTGTGCAAATAATTTAGATTAATTAATCAGAGATCTTGTAATTAATTAGATTTTTTTCAATTGTGTGACACCCCAAATATTAACTAGCAAACTAATTTAGCTGTAATTTATCTATTTATCTATATCATTTATATCCACTTCTCTTACTTACCACAGCAATCATTTTCAGAGTATTTTTATTATTAAAATAATAAACAATATTTTATATTGTTCTTGTCTCTGTGTCTCTGTGTCCGTACAGTCGTAACATAAGCAATTTCTTCCGGGTTCAATAAAGTAGTAAATGTATCTTTAAACGTCACACAGTTGGACCTTATAAACATTGTTGTACCTTTGAGGGCACATATTCATTGTTTATACACTGAGAGACTGTAAGCTGTAAAATAGGGAACCCAGATGCCTTTTCTAATGAAATAAAAAATAAAATAAAATAAAAAGACAAGAAACTGATTCTAACTTAAACTAAGCTGTTAAGTCTTGGGTAAATTAGTACAACTCTCAGAATTTTGCATGGGTTTTCTGAAAATGAGCAAAATAACAGCTTTACTAAAACGTCATAGTTAACCCTTATCATTTTCAGTGCACATGTGAAGATATTTGTGTCGGATTAGACCACATTTGAGTAATTTGAAGGCCTGACAGAAGCAAGTGCATTGGAATTGTCTGTGCTAGGGCTACATGATTAACCAGTGCACTTTCCGTTGCACAGCCTGTGTGAATAGCTGAAATAATGGCGTGACCTCCTGTTGTATTGTTTCGCTTGAAAATGCGGGCTGATAAATGAAACCTGGTAATTGGATTATGATAAAGGTTTTCAGATTGCTGAATGAACATTGGAAATTGTATTAATGCTCATGACAAGAGGGTGGAAAATTGTGAAAGGCCTGTCTGTTCTCGGCTTTGTTCTAGAGTTCCAGTCACCACTGCATATATCAGTTGTGTAAAAGGGGGGCTCTTTATTCTAAAGCGGTTCTAGTGTCTGTTATTAAAAAAAAAAAAAAGAGAGAGAGAGAGAGAAAGAGGACATGGCTGTATTGTGGTTTTCCGTTCTTCATCTCATATTTTTCAGTCAGGTATTTTGAATCCGAATCAGAAAACTGTGTTGATCCCGGAGAAAATTACTTATGCTTTGACTGAATAGCCACACAGACACACAAAGACAAGAACAATATATAGTGTAAAAACAAAAATAAAACTCTCCAGAAGCTACTATGAAAATAAATACTGTGGTCAGTAAGAGAGGCGAATATAAAAATTATAGATAAATAAATAAAATTACTGCCGAAACAGTTTGCTAGTTAATACAATATAATACAATAATTGTTTTATATACTAAGTCTGTTATTGCACATAATGGTGACATGAATATTGAAATTGCACATGGGAGGTCTAGTGCACAGAGACTATTGCATATAAGAAGTTACATAAGTATAAAATGATCATTTGTCATACGTGAACACACCACAGCACACAGTGTGAACAGTGTTCTCTGTATTTAACCCATTTCACTAACTGAAGCAGTGGGCAGCCAGGAACACAGCGCCCGGGGAGCAGTGTGTGGGGACGGTATTTTGGTCAAGGGTACCTCAGTGGTGCCACTAGCATTCCTGGAATTTGAACCCACAATTTTCTGACTGCAGGGCCAACTCCCTAACCACTAGGCCACCAGCTGCCTTGTAAGTAGTGCTATTGTCCAAAATAATACTAATACCATAAATATTGACATAAGTGACATCAGTAGTAATAATGCACATAAGCTTATTGCACATAATAAAGATATCACGTGTAGTAATAAGGATTTTGCATACAATAAGAAACTGCACATCTGAGTAGCAGCAGGTTATGGCACAGATTGTTGTGTTTCATATTATTTGGCATTTAGCTTTATATACTAGTTCATTTGGGAGATTATCTTTTCCTTCAACTTCACAGTTGTCCAGACAAATATAAATCAGTCATTACACAAGAGGGATGCACATTTCTGTACGTTCAAGCAGCAACGTGAAGAAAAAAGCTGTTTGATCCACTTGAGCATCCGGCGTCTGCAAATGCATGAGCAGGTGACACGTCTCTGCCAGCTTCTATATATAAACATACAAATGCAGTAAAATGCATTTTTAGTAAAAGCAGTTTTGGCAAATTATGCATCTTTAACGATTCTGAGCTGCTTAGTTTAAAAAAACCGGAAAATTCAGTTTTATGCAGCAGCTCATAATTTCTCATTATGCAGAATGGAATTTTTTTAATGAAATCTTCAAGGGTTTTGTTTTTCACATGTTTAATAAATACAACAACTTGCAAACTCACAAAAATAGACAATGTGTCACATGTAGTTATAACATAAGCAATTTCCTCCGAAATCAAGAAAGTTTTCTGATTCTGATGCTGAAATGTAGGTGTTTTCACACTTAGTACTATTTATCAGCAGTTCTCTGATACATTATAGTTAATGTTACGTTGTTGCTTTAACTATGATAAGATCAATGTGAAATAAAGTGTCTGATGCTTTTTGAACTTTTTTAAGTGGCTCTTTAGCTTTTGATGTGTCTGTGTCTGTGTCTGAGCGGTCTAATGAAGTAACCACTGGTATTATAAGTGTGTGTGTGTGTGTGTGTGTCTGTGTGTGTGTGTGTGTGTGTGTGTGTGTTTGTGTGTGTGTGTGTCCTGCTTGTGTTTGTTCTGTACGCTTCCTGTGTCCTATCTGATGCTGCCATTAAAACACTAACATGAGCAGATAAATAATGACCTTATGCCAATTATCTTTACACAGCGGCCGTTAATATTTACTCCGCTTCTGACTGTTACCTCTGATAAACAGTGTGTTTACTTTTGTTTCTCTCTCTCTCCCACTCTCTCTCTCTCTCTCTTTCTCGCTCTCCCTCGCATTCCCTCTCTCTCTATCTCTTTCTCTCTCACTCTCTCTCTCTCTCACCCCCACTCTCTATCTCTCTCTCTTTCTTTCCCACTCTCTCTCTCTCTCTCTCTCTCTCTCTCTCTCTCTCTCTCTCTCTCTCTCCCTCTCTCTCTCTCCCTCTCGCTCTCTCTTTCTCTGTAGCTCTCTC
>JBBJLS010000006.1:4274533-4294571 GCA_037577275.1 Bryconaethiops microstoma | reverse complement strand
ACACACACACACACACACACACACACACACACACACACACACATACACACACACACACACACACATACACACACACTCACACACACACATGTATATATAGCGCTCCAGCACTAACAACATCTGTTTAATATAGCGGCAAAAACGCAGCATCAGTCCGTGTGTAAGAACACAGTTATCCCGCTCTCTGCAGGTGTGTGTGTGTCACAGGCAGTTCAGTTGACCTCTAAAGCTCCCTCTAAAGCACGAGCGGAACAGGATTTAGATCTAGATCTTTAGGGCATTTATAAATTACGACTTTTTTTCTTTCATAGACTGATTTTTTTTAGGTTAACCCTTCGAGGTCACAGTTATGACCAGCAGTAACAATAGCATGCTGTAATTTAATATGAATTAAATCTGTCACATTCTGAAGTACACAGATTCTGCGGATACTGTCGAGTTTTGGCCTAAAAATTGAAAGCAAATTGTGACATTGTTATTAAATTCCAATTTTATTAGTTTATTCACCATTTGGTAGCTTTGAACAATTCCCCAATACATTTTAGAGATGAGGCACAGATGCAAGTTCCCTTTAATGGGTTTTTATTACAAAACACAAACTCAAACATACGAAACCCAAAGAGGCACAAGGGCCTAAAACATAAAGTATACTTAACACAGAGGACACATGAGGAACGGGTAGAGTGAGGATTTGTGAGAGTTGACCAACAACTAATACAAAACTCTTAGAACTTAAATACACAAAAGACCTAAACCAATCAGCAAAGACAGTTACTTAACTCAAAACACCAAACAGCTGACAGAACATGACGCTAAACACAAACGCATATCTTTTTAAAATAACAGTTCCAACTAGAAAACTAACAGCTGCTATCGGCCACTGGCTGGGACATAACATAAATGAAAATGTACTAACAGTGCTAAGTAGAACTGAACAATAAGACTCTATAACTCCTCCCTGTTCTATAGGTAATCTTTTAAGTCTTCTTCATTCTGTTCAGAACTGGATTGTACAAAGTAACTCAACAGTTTTTTTTTATCTGTGAATTGACTGAATGTTACAAATCTTAATCTCATCCCCTTATCATCTGCTGCTATTTTATTGTGTTTGCTTTTATTCTTATTGCATTAACACTAAGTCACTTTCATAAACTATTTTGCCCTACTGATCTGCTGGGACAGTACACTAAATCTTACACACAGCAATGTTACAGTGTTACAGTCTATCTTGTTATATTAATGTGTATAATAGTGTCACACTAGTGTTTACTGTATATTGTCTGTTTTCTTTTTAAAAAGTCTCTATTGTCTTATTTTGTTCTTCTGTTGCACTGAGCATCCGATTGACAAAAGAAGGGAAAAATGAAGTTCTTCCTATTTAAATGATTGTATAAATTAAAATTAGACCAAAATGACAAACCCAAAATGACAACAGCTGTAAACTTTTAGCTTGAGTCACCTTGCTTTCTATGTTACTTAACAGTTTATTTACATTCTTTTCCACGGACCCCACATGTAGTCCACTAGTCATGACATGTTTGGGGTCCAAATTTTGATACGTCAAATAAAAACTGGAACTACATGACCGAGTGAAAAAGCAGCAAACAGCAAGTGTGTAGGAGAACAAACATCGTTTCTAGACTGTTTAACACCATTTATATTTACTGAAATCAGAGTTTATTGATACACTCTGAGGAATAAGGGTTAAATCAGTGGTTCTCAGGGCCCCTAGATGTTCCCTCTTGCGATCGAGTACAAATGTGGACTGTCTTGGGTGCCCTGAGGTCCAGCTTGAAGACCACTGTGCTAAATGACTGCATGTAAATGGAAAAAGACCTGCTGAGTCTGAGTTTGATTCCTGCTGTTACATAATGTCCATCTCTCTAAGTCAGCGCTCTGCTCTCAGCCTCCTGTGACTCTGCTCTGACACTGATGAGTTTGTAGGCCTGGCCTGAAAGAGCGTTTGGACTGCGTTTGCACTTTGCCGTTAGTGAAGATCTGCCGCCGTGTTGGAGTGACATGTCCATTTTGTTCTTCCTAAAATAGTTTTGAAGATGTGTTCTTTCCATGACCCGTCTGTTCTGGGAGTGTCACCATGACCATCTTTTGGCCTTCTTATGGCCAGCCTCTGTCCATCTGCATTCTTCTCCACAGAAAGGGGTCACTGAGACCTGAGGAGGCCAGGCTGGGGACTTTAGCCTAAATAACTATTGGTCCGCAAGCCTGACCAACTTTCTTTCTGCTGGAGCTACCGTGTCAGCTTAGCGTACTCTTTTCTCCTGGGCTCTAAACTCTTGTGAAGCCGGAGGAGGACTGTTTTAGACTGGGGGTGTCACAGGGCACCTAGAAAAACTTTGAGACCCTGAGGCGAACTGACCATGCTGTGCTGTTAGTGCATGAAGAGCGAGGTTTTTCAGACTCTCCGTTGGATCTATTATTCAAATAGTGGGAGACCAAAGGGCCGAGGGATGTGTAGAAGTGTGTGTATGGGCTGGTGGTGGACTAAATGTGGATGGAAAGGTGGATTGTATTAAGAAGACTGTGGACAGTTGCCTGAGGGTAGGCTTACTGAGGGTGGGTGGCTGATGTAGTGCGGTATACACTACCAGTCAAGTCACAGGTTTTTACCACTTATCCATTTATTTCATAAACTGCAGATTTTTATTCTTGTTAATCTCTGCAAAGTGTTGAGTAAACAACTATAAATGAAAATATATCAAATAAAACAAGTTTCCTTGAGATGAAAGAATCTGTAACAGTGCAGGTCTGACTCCTATTAACTGGTTTTGTGGTGATTCAGAGTCAAATTCTAGACTGTCCTTTAACTTTAAATGCACTTGTAAACTGTTTCAGCACTTGTGATCCACCAGACAAGTGTCATTATAATAATTATAGAATGATTAATATAATTATAATACAGTGCCTGACAAAAATCTTGGCACTAAACCAAGCTGTACGAACGACCAGCCAAGTTATTATTTGTTGTTCCTACAACTTGGTTAAGTGACAAGACTTTCATCAGGCACTGTAAATGGCTTTTTATAGGTCAGTAATGATGAATACAAAACAAAACAATGTCACATTTTTTATCTAATAAAGGAACTCAAATGGTGAACATACTGTTGTTAGTAAAGAATACTGAGTGTAATTTTAGTAAACATTAAATGAGTAACATGAAAATGTAGAAAACAAAACTTTTGACTAGTAATGTGTATAGAGCCATTGGGGCTGTAACTTTTTTGGGGTGCAAATGTCACTGGGGTGGTACTCCAAAGGGTACTTAGGGAACATAATTGTTCCACGTTGACTTTTATTTATTTTTTCTACTGTGAAAAAAAGTTCCTTGTTTGTACATTTACACTGTTTGGACCTTGAGGTACCTGAAAAGTACTTTTTGACAGTGTAGGTTTACGGTGGGCTGGAGGGAGGCACAATGGGGGCATGCGGGAGTTGCAGCCAGGCTGAGGGTGGGTAGGGGCTGCAGTAAATTTTGTGGTGCTGCTGGCCCAGCCAGGCTGATCTGACTGACAGCTCCCTGCTGATGGAGCTAAAAGCATGGCTGGCTGAAAATCTGTCTCACAGGCTGCAGGGCCATCTGGACCTTGCACACACAAAAAGGTTGGACACGGTTTGAGGCGACATCGCAAAAGCTGTACACAGTTCATCTTGCAGGGAGGGGCTTTGTCAGCAAGAGTTCTTTTTTTCATCAGCTAGACAAAGGAAAACTGACTGTAAAAGCAGGATAAGAGAGAGAGAGAGAGAGAGAGATTAAACCCTTCATGTATCACTGCTGTATAAAACAGCAGTAGAGAGCAAAGGGAAGAACGTTACAGTCTAAAATATTTATCCAAACATGCCAAACCCTGACTATTCATGTGAGATTTGGTCAGGTTCAAATTTCCCATTCATTTTTTCTAAATATTTTCCAATGAAAACCTAAACCAAAAGATTTTGGCTTAGGTTTTCATTGGCTCCTTCATTGTATTACCCTACTCTTAGCTCTTTTAAATCTGGAACCCTGGAGTCACTTGCGTTGCTAGCAGTGATTTGAGGGCAGCATGAGAACAATGCATTCTTTACATCTATACTGGTAATTCACCCCCAGTCCTGTAGGAGTCACGGTCTCAACATTGCTCGAGCCTCAAGTTTACCTGTGTTTCATTCAGGCAGCGTGGTCTCAGGGTAGCCATTTGCCCAATCTAAATCTCCAGACTTCGGCCAGAGCCTTCTGATCTCACAGATTTGGACCTATGTTTTGTGATGTTTAATATAATGTTCATCAGATCTGCATAAAAAGTGTTAATGAGATGTCCATGGCATTTATTTTGTGTGATGTATTTATTTATGAATTTTGGGTAATGAATTTTTGGGTCTGCTGGAGCTACATCCCAATCAGCCTTTCTGTAAGTTTGCAAAAAGTCTGCATTATCGCCTTTATGGTCTAGTTTTATGACACAGTTTTACAGACAGAGAATACATTTTGTTGATGCACTTGTTGCAATGTCTTGCTTGGACATGCTTAGTCACCTGAGGGTTGGATTACTGAGAATGAGTTGAGTTTGTCTTTAGCCTTCATGTCTAGTTTAGTCTCGCGATACATTCATGAATCTAGAGACTAAACCAAGTTTGCCCTGTTTGTTCTGGATTTTGTAAGTAGTATTTGGTTTCAAACTCTCAGTCCTGAATTAAGCCTACACCTACACTCCTTTCTGTTTGGGGGTCTCTAGTGTTACATCTCTAAAATGTATTGGTGAATTATTCAAAGCTACCAACTGGTGAATAAACTAATAAAATTGGATTTTGAACCTTATTATTAGTTCATTGGTCTACCAATTATTGTCTTGGGTGTTAAGGAAATTTAACAGGAACTCGAATAATGTTTTTATTCAAGTTGTACATGGTTGACTTTGCGACAATATGCTATGGGTTTTTGAGGATTGGGCCAAAATTTCACACCTCATTCAGTTTAATATGCAAAAGCAGTTAATGTCTGTCATTTAGTCCACTCTTCTCTGTTAATGCCATAACAAAGCGAATCAGTGAATATGTGTGCATGCTCTCTCGGAAACTATCACAGTACATCCAACAATAAGGGCAGCATAGAGCATCTTTTACGCAGCAATAGAAACATCATAGCACACAGCAAATTCCACATGCTGATTCATTTTATCATGATTAACATGGACATGCACACAGACACACACACACCAATCTGGGGACAGATTTTAATGAGTTAAATTACCCAGAGACAAAGGCAATGAATGTATCAGCTACAAAATTATAGGTTTGATGGGTTCTGCCACACATACAGAGTAGGAGGGAGAAAATGAAAATGAGAAAGAGAAATACAGAGGCTTTAATAGTGCAGGTTACTAAGAAGAGGCATCAGTGAAATGGCTCTGTCTGTAGAGGCCCCGCATTGGGAGATTTCCTCAAAAACTCCTGTGGCAAGGTTTTAGCTGCTGAATAGAGATCCATTTTCAAAAGGCTCGTCCTCTGTGGAAGGCACAGAGATGATACACCACTGGCAAGACACTATTAAAACTTAAGAGAATTAATTGTTAAATACCTCTATAAAGAAATATAAGACGTGGCCCCATTTTTCTCTGTAGCCACCACTGCTCTGTCAGACTCTGATAAGGGACAATGGGAGTGTGAGGGTGGAGAGAGACACCAGTCCTCACACACACACCCACATACACACACACACACACACACATATATATATACACACATGCCTATGTGATTGGATTCTCCCCAAGTGCAGATTTGCAGCGCGCTCTGCCGTCACGGCTGCACTGCTGCTAATGTATGTTACCACAGTGACAGGAGTTAATTGTAAGTATATCAGCCCAGACCTGACCACCAATGTCCTGCAGCAAAATTTCAGCTTATTGCTTTCCCTGTATCTGTTAAAGAAGATTTATTGGAATTTCCCATGCAATAAAATAGAGTGCACTCATTGTGTAATGACATCAAATCATTTAATTTCTCCATAAGTCTGTTTTGGAAAAATTGTGACATATTATTCTTAATGTAATAGCCTAAGTTGCCAAGGTGAATTTGAAAATATTCCATGGTTAATAAAAAGCCTTATTCATCTTAGACTACTGTTCATATTTCTTAAATCCTAGAAGTAATTTCAAGTTATGTCCACAATCTACATTAGAAAATAGTGGTCACCAGTCTTTTTTGCACCATGGGGGGGGGCGGGGGTTTCAGGGGGAGTGTCACAACATGACCGGAATATTGATGAGGCCTGTGAGTTTAGTATAGCTGCCTTTTCATAACATTTTAGATTACGCTAGTTTAATACGATACTATACAGACATAAAGTGCATATTATTTTCAGATGACCAAATAATATGTCACTGAAAGAGTGGGAGTTGCTGCCTCTTCTCCCAATAACCAAATACAGCTCAAGTTTGCATGTGAAATTCAAGTTAAAAGTCTATAAACTGTTGTGGGCACGAAACTGCACTGCGATGGTAGAGAACTTGCAGAATACTTAGATTTTCTAGTGTATCTCAGTCCGGTAACAGAGTTTCTGACTCAATTCCCTCCACACAGTTTATGGTCGGAAATCCCAAATCCACGTCCATGGAGTCAAACCAGCGGAAAGTTTTTCTGTCGGCGGTGCTTTTGTTATTATGTTATTGATGTCTTGGATCACCTTCACATTTTTCACAGTGTTAAAGATAAATTTGTTAGTGTTATAGAAAACTCTCACTGAAATTTTTCTTCAGCCCAAACAGACTGTCTTTCTTGACTTTCCAGCTGTTAGTTTGTATTTCCACTGTTGTTGTTTTATTGTGCGGACAGTAAACAAAAACTATGGCCTCTTTCCAAATCCGTCTGTTGTCATGACAACATTTCGACCAGTCAGAAAGCAGTGATGCAGTCTGAACGAGCAGCTCAAGTTCGGCTCGGGTACAGATCACTTTACTTGTAATGAAAAATATTTGTTCACGGTACCTTGTGGTTCCTTGTTCCAGTCGGAAAGCACCACAAGTTAATAATGATAATTTTATTAGACAATTATTTTATTTTACTGAAATAATACTAAATGATTTATCCTTTTTGCCTTTGTGGCCTGAATGTGGTGGTTGGGGACCACAGTTTTAAAACATGTACATGGACCAAAATCATAACAAACTGATGATAAACTGCTGGTAAGCTACACTTATAAGTACTGGCCTGGCGCAATTAATTACAAATGAGAGTCTGTGATGGATGAGACTTACTGTACAGTGATAATGCAGATCCTGTGTGTGTTTGGGAGAGAGAGAGAGTGATAGAGAGAGGGGAAGAGAAGGTGGAAGCAGGTCAGAATGTCTATTTGTGGAGTCTGTGTGTCTCTATGAACCCATCTGTCTATGAATCTGTCTATCTATGACTCTGTCTGTCTATCTCTCTCTCTCTCTCTCTATCTATCTATCTCTCTATCTATCCATCTGTGTATCTGTGTGTCTGTGCATCTATCAGTCTATCCCTTTTTCTTTCTATATCTTTCTCGCCCTCCCCTCCCCTGCCATGTTCTAGAAACTACTAGAGGAATTGTTTCAGTGCAGAAGCCCCTTGGCTCGGCTCGGTCCCTGGAGGAACAGGCCTGGGGTCAGGGAGCAGTGGAGAAAATGTCCCTGCTGACATTTGTGTTCCTGGAACAATATTGACTTCTGAGGGGAGACAATGACACTGTCGGTGCTGAAATTCAGCATTAGCTGGGAAATAAATGTGAAGACTGATGGTAGGGACATCTATTGTAGAGCCATACCAGTGTTTCTCAATCCTGGAGGCCCACTGTGTTTTCCCTGCTTTAACAGTCCTCCTTCAGCTCAGCGAGGTGTTGGTAATGGGTTGATTAGTTGGATCAGGTGTGCTGGGAGCACAGGGCCTCCAGGAGCAGGATTGAGAAACACTGAGCTACACCATTAAAACAGTGTAATGCAGTGAGGATGCTTGGCTGGTTGGTTTAGTAGCTGTTTGTGTGCTATATGTTTTCTGCACTAAATCCATCAATGACCCTTAGAAAAGATACAGGGTTGTAAAGGTATTTGGGAGGCTTGGTGTTGTAATGTAATGTAATTTTCTCGTATGATGGTTTATTACATCAAAACAGAACTCTTAACCATTTTTTTCTATAATAAAATATTACATTTATTAGCAAATTATGACAATTAAAATTGTGTTTTACATTCTATATCAATTAGGTTCAAATCAAAATCAAATCAACGGACATAGAACATAAACCAAAAAAGTAAGATATTTGTTTGAATAAGATAAAAGATATTTAAATGTGGTATATCTTGTTTATTTCTTATGTATTTTGATGAAATAAAAATGGGCAAAACATGTAAATAAAAGCTTAGCTTCAAAAATAAAATTTAAACCCTAATAAAATATCTCATACTCAGCTTACACAAATGTGCCATTTGAACTCTCATTTTCTTTCGCTCTGTGATCTTGTTGATGGTGTTTTGCTATGACATTTAAACCCTGTTCTTCATTAGTCAGAGAATCATATTTTTTTCACACTCTTGGCCAATAATGTGTGTATTCTCTTTGAACTTGGTACAAAGTTGTACTTGTTAGTGAGGGTGGTAGTAGCCTAGTGGGTAAAACACTTGCCTGTGATCCCGATGAGCCCAAAGTTGCAGATTCAAACCATTGTGTCCTTGAGACTGTCCCTGTAACTAATGACTGTAAGACTGTCCCTGTAACTAATGACTGTAAGACTGTCCCTGTAACTAATGACTGTAAGACTGTCCCTGTAACTGATGACTGTAAGACTGTCCCTGTAACTGATGACTGTAAGACTGTCTCTGTAACTAATGAATGTAAGACTGTCTCTGTAACTGATGACTGTAAGACTGTCTCTGTAACTAATGAATGTAAGACTGTCGCTGTAACTGATGATTGTAACTGATGTATCTGGATAAGGGTGTCTGCCAAATTCTGTAAATGTAAATGAAATGACCTGGGAAGATGGCATCCGGGTGCACGTCGAAAGAAAACGTGCTGGTGGAGGCAGTGTGATGCTCTGGACAATAATCTGCTGGGAAACCTTGGGTCCTGCATTTATGTGAATGTTACTTTGACGAGCACCACCTACTAAAACTCCCCTTTAAGAACTTGGTATTCTTAATATGGTGATGGCCTGGTGGGTCGGATACTTGCCTCTGGACCAAGAGATCATAGGTTCAAATCCTACCTTCAGCACCACCAAGTTGTTACAGTGAGACTGTTCCCTGTTGTTAGGGAATGGAATGCTAAATGCTGTGTATATATAAATATAATGTAAGTGGGCTCTTTCAGCAGGAAAATGTTGAGGAGGATGTCACGGTGTTGACTTGGCCTCTAGTTTGGCTGTACAAAATATTCTGATACATGGAAGCCCCACTTTGCACCTTACAAGACTTAAGGGATATACTACTAACATCTTAGTGTAGAAACAACAGCAAACCTTCAGAGGTCTTGTGGACTCATGCCTTGGTGGATCAGAGGCATAAGTGTTGGTGGCACACGAGTCACAAGTGTAGACTCTTACAGCATCTCTAACACTACATGCCCCACAGTGTTTTCTGCAGAAATGTTCTGGTTGCTCTAAGCAAAAAAAATCATTCTATTACAACATGAGTAGAAAATGCTTGTTCATTGAAATCTAGCAAAAAAGATTTTCGTGAAGTGCTTCAGTTTTGGTTACGTAACTTTAAATGGAATCAAATGATTGGACTGTCGCTAATGGTCAGTGTGCAGAAAGGCCTTTGAAGGATACGGGCAGTTAATGTGCCGTGTGGACATACATTAAAACAAAGCCTGTTATTACCACAGTTTGCCCAGAGGTAGCTTCACTCTCTGACTGCTGAAGCCATTCAAAGGCCAGTTTTACATTCAGCATTTGCCTGGCCTGAGGTTTGAAAAACTTGTCACTACAGCTTGCAATTTTCAGGCATGTTGAGAAACACTTACATTTCTGTATGTGAAGTCACAATAATGAATAAAGATGTTCACACGCATATATGTTGTTGATTAAGGTCATTGATGGATTAAGACAATGACCCCTTGAAAAAAGGATTCCAGTCAGTTCCTAAGTAGGTTGGACTTCCTCTGCTGTATTTTAAAATAGCTTTACTTAGAACTCTATGACAATGTTTAAACTCAGTTTTAAAATGTGGTTTTCTTGGGCAATTGGATCCCAAGTGGACGGTGCTAAATGTAAGTATGGACAACCAACAAGAGGTGGTCTGGGACACATGAGCCCACATATCTTACATATATAGATGCATCCTTGACAAGGATGCTACAGAAAAATACATCACATGGCTGAGAGTTAAATTTTGGAGAAATGGAGAGAAGCAGTGTAAAATAAAACATTTGAAGCTAGCATAATGTAGAGCCAAAGACAGCAACAGGACGTCTGGACAGGACTGGACAGATAACTTGTCCTTTTCAGTACAAGTTGGACAAAGTGTTGCGTGAGCGTCCATCATTTTGCCCAGTGGAAGAAGATCTGCTGGATCGTGCTGACAGCGATATCTCCAGCTGTACAGCTGTTTAAATAATGAAGGGATGCTTCATTTATTAAAACTGATAGACACTCATATGGAAGCCATGAGTTTATTCAACATGTAATAAAAAGGGCTTACTTGGAGGCTCATTACATATGTCCTTCTGCAATACCAGTATTGCATGAAAACAATACACATGGTATAAATACATAGATTTTTGAATAATCACATGGTTTTCTGTGATTAATCATGATTAATCGCATAGTTATATGCAAAAGTACACAATTTAAAAAGTAGTGTATTGTGCACTTTTATTTTTAACGTACTGCCTCACAAACAAAAGTGCAATTACATTTGATTTCCAAACACTTTAAACATATAAGAAGCTTTTTAATATCAGTGTCCCTTTAACACAGTTACACAGTTACAGTTCAAATATTTTTGTAAATCTCAACTTAAACATCAGTGTAATCAAATCAAATATAAAACCAAACCTATTTGCTTCTGCAGGGCATTCACGTTTTATCTAGTTTGTTATAGAAAAACAATTTACCCTCAGAGTCCAGAGCAGTATAGTAGCTGCAAACAGGACCAACTCCATATTGAAGTCTATGTATCAATAGATTATTAACTAGTTATATGTTGGAAGCAGGTCTGCTGTAACACCAGGTGGTCATCAACCCTCCTCCTGGAGATCCACTTTCTAACTCACAAATGAATCTGACCAAGCCAATCAAGGTCTTAAGAAGAACATAATAAGCTGGGACAGGTGCATCAGGTGGTCCACTGGAATGCTGAGCTCCCAAGACAGATCTAAAACAGTCCAAGGTTCAAGGTTACTTTGTCATCAGCAGGTGTGAACACGTACATAGTTTGATGAGATATTTCTCCATGGACCACGGTGCAACATATATCAACATTCAAACAGCGTTTTCCAGTTCCGGAGACACACTGCCCTACACATCTGAGCATTTTCCCTGCTTCCAACACGTGATCCAACTAATCAGCTGGTTATCGAGCCTTTACTGGGTTGAAGTGGATTTGGTGAGGAAGGGAAGGCACTAATAAGACCAGGATTGGCCAAAAAAAGTGACTCAGGAAAACTATTTCACTTTCTGATAAAACAGGCTTGTATATGTGATATGTGAAGAACCTTTTAAAGGTTTTTAAAGGCCATCATGTAGTATAAAGATCATTTACCATGTCCTTTATATTATATGGAGGTTCTTCAAAATTTACTGACACATCGCATTTACAAAAGTGATTCTCTAAAGAACAATTGACTGAAAGGTTCTTTGGGGAAGCCAGAAAAGGTATATGGCTTCAAGCACTGCTTACAACACACCTAATCCACACCTAAAGCGGTAAAGATGGGAAGGCACTAAAAGGACGGGGATTGGGGGAAAAAGTGCTGCAGTGTGTTATTAGAGCAACTCACAGTTCCTGAACAAACACGCTTATAAATGAGATGTCTGGGTAAAGAACCTTTTCAAGGTTTAAGGAACCTTCACATAACAGGTAATTTACTATGTTAAGGTTTATTCACAGATCCTTTATGGAGGTTCTTCAAACTTTACTGACACATCTTGTTTACAAATGTGGTTGTTTAAAGAACAGTCGACTGAAAGGTTCTTTGGGGAAGCCAGAAAATCTCTGTGGCTTCAAGCAAAGATCCTTTTCTGTGAGTTTATACAATAAAAAATAAATTGGTAAAAGGTAAATGTTCCATTCCTATGTGTACTGATTTCAGCCTTGTCTGAAATGAATAAAATATGTTCCACAAAAAGACAAGTGGTGCTTAACCATAAGTTATACACTCGTGAAACTGGAACTGTGTGTACCTGGAAGATTGTGTGGCAAATCAACATTACTTTTGATTAAAACACATGGTGCTGTCAGAGAAACAGGTTTACAATAAGATGGGAGTCGTCAGAACCTCACTGATCATCCACCAGCTAAAACCAAGCTGATGCAGAAAACATTCTAATGAAACTCACACTATAGTCTTTACCTCATCCACCACTGATCTCATCCAGAGCTTATAATGTCATTGTTCTGTTCAGTCCGTCCAAGTCCTCTTCTGTCAACAAGAAGCCAAAGGACCAGTCAGAGCACCGAACTTCAAAGAAGTCAGCATTTATAAACCTGATAACACAGATCAACAAACTTATCATCAGAGATAAGTTCATGTGGGTTTTGTAGTGTTTTTCATGCTGATTTCAAATCTGTGTTTAGTTTTTCATGCACGTACAGTTTTTGTGATGAAGCTGGTTATATATCGCATGATAGTGGTATAATTAGCATATAATAATTATTTAATAAGTGTTTCTGAAGAAACAGTGGAAGCTGACTGACACTGATCATTATATCTATGCCACAGTGTGCGTCTATCTGACTTCGCACTGAAAATATTGAAAGTTACTTGATTGGTGCCTGTGGAGTAGTAAAAACCGCATGCAAGTCTATTGCAAATCTAATATTACTCCTAATTCAAAAAGTTGATGTGACTGAAAAAACTGAAATCAGATCTGAAATCAGAAATGTGTGTTGTGGGTTCTGATGATTACAAAAACATTTTTTGCTGACCTGTGTAATTGCAGCTGGTTCAAATCAACAGTCCATTAGCAATTTCCTCCAGAATAAAAAAAGATTCTGTGATTACTGTTGATATTGTTCCTCTTACTCTAGTTTAAACCATCGCTTAAGTATAATTTTCATATGAAGTGTGACATGCAAGACATAAAGTTAATCTCACAACCTTCTGTTTTTGAGACCGTAGCTTAAACTGTGAGCTACAGAGCTAGGCCAGACTCTCAGGTCATTTTTTGGATATTTGACTTTCAGATGAAGTGTGACATGCAAGATGTAAAACTAAAGATTAGGGTTTGATCTCATGGCCTCATGTTTCTGAAGTCACAGCTTAAACAAGTGAGCTACATGGCTTGACAAGCAACATCACTTTTTTTCTGTAACTTTCAGATTCCTAAATCATCTCAGACTGAAGACTGTCTGAGCCTGAAATGAACAAATATAAAGACGTCATTGAAGTGAACCAATATCCCAATGATAACCTTCCCTTAAGGCAGGAAAACTGCAAGCCCATTACCTTCTGGCTCTCATAAACAATCTATGGTTTCATCTAAACCTGTGACAAGTCCCTGGAGGACCACACTTCTGCAGACGTCGGCATTGTCTCTCCTTTAACCATCTGAGTTCCCAAAGTCTTTACTGACTCACTGATGAGTTTAATCAGGTGTGATTAATAAGTTTAAAATTCACAGGGACAATTAATATTACTGATAAAATCCATAAATCCATTACAGTTAAAAACGTCTTTGGAATATTATATCAATGATGTGTAGCTATGATGTTTACATAAAAAGGTCAAAAGCCCCAACCAGCTTGTTAACATTAAATTAATTAGGCAGAACAGTGTTAGTTTATTGTGAGCTACTGAAATTTAAGTTCAACTGATGATACTGAAATGAGCTTGCTGGATGTTACTCAATGCTCAATGCCACAAGGGTGAAAAATATTCATCATTTATCAACTGAGACAGGCCTAGGGACCACTTTTTTATTTTAATGTCTGACAAATACACAAATAAGGGAAAGTGGCCCCTTACAGTCATGTGTGAACACACAGCACACAGTGTGAAGATTGTGAAATTCTTGCTCTGCATTTAACCTATTTAACCCATTCACCAAGTGAAGCAGTGGGCCGCCACCTCAGCAGTGTTGAGATGCAAACCCCCATCCTTCTGACACACACACACATATATATATGCCTATATGTGTATACATAATCCTTTTCAGCAGACTAGTATTCACTCCTCACATCAGAGACCCTTGGGTGTCTGTGACCCTATCATTGGTCCGCTTTTGGTAGGAACTGACCGCTGACCAGGAACCCTCACAGGACCTGCTGCTCTGGAGATGTTCTGACCCAGTCTGACCAGGAACCCCCCAGAAGACCGGCTGCTCTGGAGATGTTCTGACCCAGTCGCCCAGACATCACAGTTTGGCAGTGACAGCAGTGTTTAACAGCAGTTTTCCCTTTAACACAGTTACTCAGCTGCAGTTCAGGTATTTCTCATAAATCTCAACTTAAACATTAACGTAATCTAATCAAATATAAAAACCAAAGCTGTTTGCCACTGCCAGGGCATTCAAATTTAATCTAATTTGTTATAGAAAAAACAAGTTCTCCTCAGAGTCCAAAGCATGGGAAGCGGAACCTTTATAGGAGCTGCAAAGGAGGACCAACTCCATGTGAAAGTCTATGTATCTGAATGCAGTGTCAGTAGAGTCCCTGTTGGTGTAAAGGCCTGACCCCCTCAAAAAAGCAAGAATTTTCCAAATAAAAGGATTTTATTTAAGAACTGCGTTAACGCGCAAAAAATAATTGTCGGTGTTAAGTAAATAATGCTTTAATGCAATAATAACGCATTAATGTGCCCAGCCTTGATAATAATAAGTTGCATATGTGTATATGTTGTATGTAACACATTAACAGAAACCTTCATTTATCAAAACTAATAGAAATTCATCTGGAGTTTATTCAATGTGTAATAAAAAGGGCATACTTAGAAGCTCATTACATATGTCCTTTTGCAATATCAGTATTGCATAAAAACAATAATACATATGTGTCACAATCGGGCTATGCCGGTTTAGGAATGAGGCGCAGAAGCAGACTTCCATTCTTATCTTTTATTAACCACCACAAAATCAAAAAAGGCTCGAGGGCCCAAAACTCTCAACAAAAACAAAACCTGAACAGACACAACTCAATATAGTGTGTTGGAAAACCGACCACACAGGAAAACACAAAGCAGGCTATTTATACTAAGAACTAAACTCAAAACACATGATCATAATCATTATTTCATCCCTGACCAGCCGAGAGCTATCACAATTCTCCCTGACCAGGGATGAGACCTCACCCCCAGGTCAACAAAAGTGTCCTTTACACAACATAGACAGCAGTGGCCTCTAGCGGCCACTGACTGGGGATGTGACAGTACCCCCCATAAAAGGCGCCACTCCGGGGTGCCCAAAAGGAAACCCCCCCAAGGGGATGTGATAACATGGTGTAAATACATATAATATTTTGAATGTTAACCTTCATTAACTAAATTACAGTACTGTACAAAAGTGTGATGGTCAAGGGGGTGATGGTCTAAGTCTCTCTCACGCTCTCTCACCCCCTCACTCTCCTTCTCTTTCTCTCTTTCCCTACTATAAGACATTGTGAGCCTGGGCTCCATTACTGCAGTCTCACAGAGGTTTAGAATCCTGGGACTGGGACTGAAGCCAGAGTTAGCCCACGCCTTCCTCTTTGAAGAGTCACAATGTTTGGCATCCCCCTTAATCTGCTTAACATCACCAATAAAGGATGTTTTATTAAGGTGACATTGGGTTTGGTGTTTAATTATGACTGAGAGTCGGTCTGATTCAGTCAGAGGGAGTCTACAGATGTCTGTCTTTTATTCTAGATTAGAACACAAGAATGTGAATGAAGGTTCACACGTATTCTTTAAATCATTTGTCAGGTTATTTAAAGGAATTGTTCTGCATTAATGTCAAACATATAAATGTTTCCTTAAGCCAAGACAGGTCGGCTGCCCCATGTTGTTTCTTTTGTTTTGTCATGTTGTGTAGTGCGTAATACTGAAGGTGAAATAAAGTCTACAGTTTCATAAATAATGAATTATTTTAATTGCTATATTTACACAAGTTATCTCAGTGCCAGTGTAGTTATTTATAACCTCTGTTTACTATTTAAAATTCAGAAACTGGGCATTTCTCATAGTCTAGGATCTCATCAGCATAGTTTCAGGCAAGGCAGTGATGGGGCCTTTTCATAACCCCTAATTCAGCTCAGTGCTAAGGGCTGTAAACGTCCTCCAGAGGAACAGAGAGAGAGTAAAGAAGAGAGAGGAAGACTGAAAGAGGTGCAGAAAGAGAGAGAGAGAAAACCCATAAGGAGGCATATGCTTCAGAACACCCACCTCATACATGCAATGGCAGCTGTGTTTTCTCAAAAATATCCACTGTTCAGTCTGCTCTATAGTCCACCAGCTGCCTGGCCACTCCACAGCTTCTGCTTCTTCATAATCCTCATTTGGCATGATGTGTGTGTTTGTGTGTGTGTGTGTGTGTGTGTGTGTGTGTGTGTCTCCACTGGGGCCTAAGCTTCTAATTACTACACGTGATAGCATATACGTTTTGAACCAGAGGCTATGTGTGGTGTGAAACGTGTGTGTGTGTGTTCACACAGGTTGCTTGAACATCTGTCCTGCAGTCTGGGCAGGATTGAGCCGCACCCGTTTTGTAATTTCGAGGACAGAGGCCAGACTATTTTTCAGCTGGTTGAGTTTTCCAGTGGCCGCTGCCCTGTCCTACACACACACACACACACACACACACACACACACTCACATACACGCACACACACACACAAATAGCAGTGAACAGATGGTTCAATGGAGAAAGTGCTCAGATGTCACTAAACAAATCTCTCGGATTCATTAGTGAAAGTGTCTCAGACGAAGATCCTTTGACAAACACAAGCATGTTCTCTCCATCCAATTACTCCAACACAGAGCAGAGAACTGACTGAATTAGTGTAGTGACTGTTTAACTCTGGAGAAGGTGTGTTATAATGTGACCTCGCGGTTCACTCATGATAGTGATGTAACGTGTGACCCTTAGAATTTGCAGCAGTTGCTGCTCATAACAAAAGCAAAGTGTTATTTTACAATTATTATAATATATTACATATATTAATTATAAGTATTTTTCACTTTTTGGTATAGATAGATAGATAGATAGATAGATAGATAGATAGATAGATAGATAGATAGATAGATAGATAGATAGATAGATAGATAAAATCATGTTGTTGTGCACACACTGTAGTTTTGCAGAAAGAAAAAGTACATATTTATTTATTTGAGAATTGTTAGTACTTCTCAAGGACTGATTCAGATGTTCCTGAGAAATATGTGAGTTTGTGTTTGTGTGCGCTGCAGTTATTGGCACCCTAACAAATTGAAAATACATTTGGAGGACTGTTCCTCGTCTTAAGAAGCTCTGCTGTTTATGACTCTTTTTTGTTTCTCTGGGGTGTAAATATGAAGTTACACTCATGTAATATTCCTTTGATTCCTTTGTCGTCCATCAATATGGGTAAAATGAAGGAGCCGCCAGTTTAATTGAGACAGAGGGTTGTTGACCTGCATCAGATTAGGAAACAGTGATCCATTGAAATTACCAAGAAGCACAATCAGGGCAGTAATAGAGTTTAAAAAGCATACAATTGATGAAAAGTTGTCAGGAAGTGGACGAATTCAAAATGCCACCTTTACAACAAGAAGCTTTTTGGAAGAATTCCATGTCTTGTAAAAAAAAAAAAAAAAAATCAGTGGTATAAAGAATTCTACTAAATGCCAGGAGATTTAATCCCAAAATCTGTCTGCCTCCACCAGACGCCTGAATCATGGCGATGGGACTTTTCAGCAGGATAAAGACCGCAAACACACTTCAAAACACAAAAATAATCATTGTAGCTCAAAAGCATAGGTTTGCACCAAGACTCTCAGCCTCCAGATTTGAACTCATTCTATATTTTATATTTTGCCATATTTGAAAAAAAAAGGCCATAAATCCAGACCTGAAACAGTGGGAACAGAATATAAAGCCATTGTAGCTGCAAATGATTTTGAACAGAAAAACAATAAACAGAAATCAACTGTAGAGCAAAATAAGTGTAGTAAGTCTAGACTTTAAAGGGTTAATTGACATCTAATGCACATTTGTGTGAGCTGTTGTGTACACAGTGTTGACTGTTACTTTTTCACCATATTTCGTGAAGTCAGAACTGCCGACAACAGAAGGTAAATAGAATGAAAACATAATTCATTATGTATCTAATCAGGACGTATATAATTACACAAGCACATTTATGGGGGGATACAAAAACAACAACAGCTCTAGAGTTTTGATGAAGGGTATGTGTGAAGCGTTTACATCTACAAGGAATTATATTGTTGGTTCAACCAATGGTACAACATCAGCAGGTATTAAATGACAACCCCTATGCAATGTCTTTCAAAAGTGAGATAGTGAAAGTGTAAAAGGATCTGAATGCGCCGGGGTTAAATGTCATCAACTGATTAACAGAGATTTACAGTATAAATAAGTTATACTGTATTCAGTATGACCCTCTTTTCCTTTAATGACAGCATGCACTCAAACAATCACAACATGTTTGTACAGAAGCATCTGATGAGTCATTTGAGATTAAAATTTCATTCTTCTGTACAAAGTCCTTAAAGTGGTCAATGTTGCAAATTTGCATACATTTGATTAGTGATCAAGAAATAATCTTGGATCCTTCCTTCTTTTTGGGGGGGATATTCTTTCTACATTTTACTCATTCTGACTTACATTTTAAAAATGTGGTGCTTATATGCAAGTCTGTTTGATTCTAAAATGACTGAGCAAGCCATGCATGGCCATGCAGTTATAATGAATAAATGAACATGCAGAACACCTTGTACCTCCCTGTGTTCTAACTAATTGGCTGTGGGTTGTGTGTTGCAGGACTTTGCGGACGCTGTGTTTCACTTGGTGAGGGAGAAGTACAGCGAGCTGACCGGCTGCTCCTCTTTGACTCACACATGCCACAAAGGCCTTGCTGGCATCATAATGACAAGAGGTATGGCCAGATCCCACTTTCTCATATTCTGTATAACAGAGCTTTATAAAAGCGTAAAGTGATCATTCTGTCATACGTGAACACACCACAGCACACACGGTGTGAAACTCTTTCTCTGTATTTAACTCATTCACCAAGTGAAGCAACGGGCCACCAGGAACACTTAATGTGGTTGGACGATCTTTACCTTGTTGTTTTGTGAACACCTGGATTACGCTGAACTCTTTGAACTTGGTTTTTATAGAGAGAATGTCTGACTTTATTTGAGCAGGCACCCCCTGATCAACTAATCCAATCCGAACAGGGCTGTAGCTGTCCTGAGAGGGTTAAAGGGCTTTGTTAACTGAGTGACTGCTCCTGTTACGAGGGCTGCTGGATGTGAATGGTGAAGCAGAAAGCGGCAAACTCAGCCGCTGTAACAGCTCAACTGTTGTTGCTTAGCAGTGACTGTGACATTTATATTTCTCTTTACATCAAGCACTTTATCTCCTTTGAGTGTGTGTTTGTGTGCGTGTGCATGTGTGTGTATGTGTGTGTGGTCTTTGAGAATTTACTGCAGGATCACTATCATGATTCTCCTCTGAGGACCACAGCTCATCAATTTAGACTTCAGTGAGATGTGGCCTAATCCCATCTCTCTCTTTCTCACATCATCTCTCTCTGTCTGTCTGTCTGTCTGTCTGTCTGTCTCTCTCTCTCTCTCTCTCCCTCTCTCTCTCTCTAACCCTCCCTCCCTCTCTCTCTCTCTCTCTCTCTCTCCCTCTCTCTCTCTCTCTCTCTCTCTCTCTCTCTCTCTCTCTCTCTCT